>JAYMFT010055826.1:0-15088 GCA_038088735.1 Panulirus argus | reverse complement strand
TGTGTATATGCATGTGTATGTATATGTATGTATATATGTATATGTTGGTATGTATATGTATGTACTGTGCATATATGAGCTTGTGTGTATATATGGGTGTATGTGGGGGGTCTTTCTTCGTCTGTTTCCTGGCGCTACCTCGCTGAAGCGTGAAACAGCGATCAAGTATAATAAGATAAAATATATATATATATATATATATATATATATATATATATATTAATATAACTTTCCTGTGCTTGATCTCATACTCTCTTTTTCCACTCTTAGCTTCCGGTATGTCACAGATAGGGTGTTTGTTATCGCTTCTTTGAGTGCTCTTCCTCCTCCTCCTGGCTTGGCATCGCTCGCTACTTTACAGGGATGCCCGGACGTGTTCATGAAGCTGAAATGTCTTAGACCAACATTCTTCACTGTGAACACACCCACCTCCGTACTCCACCCACACGAAGTCGATGTTCAGTGTGTCGTCGACGAGTGGCATTTGGTAGACCCACCGAACGCATTGTCTACTCCCGGTCTGTTCGCTGGCTGTGCAGAAGGTGCGTGATATTCAAAAGGGATTGAAAGAAACCCAAAATAACATTCAAGTGAAATTATTTATTAATTCTTATTTGGTATACTCAAAAGAGGTGGTAACGAGATTACAAAAAGATCTATAGGAATGGCTTTTGGGTGTGAAATATAAAGAGCTGAAATATAGGTTATCATGTTGACACGTATGTGTGTATGTGTGTGGGTGTGTGTGTGCACACCTACTTCCAGACCATATCTGTGAAGATGCTTTCGAGCCCCCATCTGATGTGGTGGTCGGCGGACCGGGCGTCAAAGCCTTCAACATTACCCCGCCAGAACTACTCGCGGATGGTGTTCTGCTGGCAAACAATACATATGTCATAATGGTGAGTTTCCTTCTATTCGTGGGAGTACGTGGGAAATAAAAATAAGAGAAGATCTGACGGTCTATGGCAAGGTCATCTGCTGGAGGCCAGTACGTGGTAATTGCAGACAACAAAGAAAAAATCTGATGGTTTATAATTTGGGCATATGCTGGATAACAGAAGACCTGATGGTCTATGGAGAGGTTATCTGCCAGAGGACGGTATCTAGGAGCACATGGGAAAGGTAGATAACAGAGGACTTAACTGTCTGTCATAAGGTTATCTGATAGACGACAGCGAGATAACAACTTAAATCCCTGACCTAAATAGTTGGAGACAGGAGAGTAAAAGCAGAAGCTTCCTCCTTCACACTCCTGTGGAACGAACTGTATACTTAAAACACCATTTCCTCACGCTAAAAGGAGGTGGCGCAAGGCAACATATTTTTCATTCACTTAGATTCATCATTTCCATTAACTGTCGTCACATATCTAACCTAGCCTAGACGTCCCTATGACCACCACCTCCCCAACCACAATAGATGCCATCACCTGCAACTATGGGCAACCACCTCATCGTCTCCGTCTCCAGGCCTCGCATACGTCGCAGATGGAGGTGGCGTGTGCCAACCCCGGGCACGAGCTGTGGCTGGATGGTTTCCAGGCTTCCTTACTTATCACATGCGTGGGTCCGAAGTGGTCCTCCGCTGAAATACCTGAGTGTTCTTCAGGTAGGTGTTCCTGCAGCAGTGTTGGCCTACGTAGTTCCCATACGCCTGAAAGTTCCCTAGGTGAGCTCCCTGCCCTGTGGCTCCTCAAGGATAGTTAGGAGGCTGTTGCCTGTTCTGACACTGTGAGTCAGCAAGGTGCTTCTCGTACTGGCGTGCACAAAACTATTCAACAGATCCTTCTGGTCTGAGAGAGTTAATTAACATTGCGTTACTTTAGTGTCTCTCTAAGTACAAAACTATTCAACAGATCGTTCTGGTCTGAGGAGAGTTGGTTAACATTGCGTTACTTTAGTGTCTCTCTAAGTTATCTCAGGTGGATACTGAAAGAATTGAGGTACATCATCTTCTTCTCTAGACTTGAGGTCACACCTGAAAGGGATACATGCCAATCTCCTCAGCTTCGATGGACCTTGATTTCAACCTGTTTTCTAATGTCAATGATCCCAGCCACTCCGCTCCATGCCCTTTATAAACGGCCGTAAGAAACTCCCATTGCAATGCATTACCCGCCCCCCCTCTCAAAAAGTTGCGGTCGCTTAAGTTCTCCTTCACTCCTTCCCCCCAACGGGATGCGCCAGCGTGCAAGACTATGTCCGGAGGCTTGTGCCGTCTGCCTTTCTTCAGCGCTGGCGTGGAACACAGAGAATGCTTCAAAGACAAATGTGGCGTTGTGTACAACGAGGCGGACAGCGACCTCAACTTGACCCCGTGTGACATGGAAAGCGGCTGCGGTGGTGAAGACTCCTTTAAGCTGTGTGGAGGTGAGTTACCGTGGGCATGAGACTGGTGCATGACTCGTGTGTTGCTGGGATTTGTAAAGGCTGTTGTGTGTTTGAGAGAGAGAGAGAGAGAAGGGTGGTAGTTCTTGCGATCATGCAATTGCATTACGGAGCTATGGATTTGAGTTGCTGTGTCTGTGAGAATACTGAATGGGATGAGATGCTCTCGTCATGAGCTTGTTGTATGGAAGGGAATAAGTCTATGAAGCTCTCAGTCTGTTATGGAGGATGCTCGAATGTGTGTGTGTGTGTGTGTGTGTGTGTGATTACCATTTCTAAAGTACCATCATGAACCTGTTCGACTGAAGTGAGTTATTTGGGTCCAAGAGGTTTCACGCCGGGTTAAGTAAGTAAGTCATTGTGGTTACGAGCCTGAGATCTCAGGTCTGGTGGAAGTTAACTTCCGTCGATATTCGTTGAGCCTGTTGTCCTTGGCGGTGGCGGATGTTGTGGTCACGACCGACCAGAAAGCAAAACAGTACCTTATCTCTCGATCCACCGACATCCAAATTTCAACCGTGAAAGACAGGAGCAGGACCGATGCAGTTCTTGAGAACGTAAACAAGAGTTAGACAGGAGAAAGACAGACAGACGCGGTTTATGAAATGAGTAATATTCCAAATTCTCATTCAGATGAAAATGAAGAATAATTTCCAAAGCCGCAGAGAGAGAATTAAGAACGATTAAGGGAAACGAAGCTCACACAGTAGATTTCCATACTTGCAGTTTTATCGTGAAAAAATGCTAAACTAGCTTAAACTGTAGTACTGTAGTGCACATGGTATATACATGCAGAAGAGAAGATAACAGATGACCTTTGGCCTGTAGCGATGTTACCTGCTGACGAAACTGACGATCTTCATATCTAATGCAGCCTAGTCAACGATACACGACCGATTGGAAACCTCTAATCTCTTCTTTGATGAGAACTGTTGTGGTATTAATAACAGCAACGGGCAATTAGTTTTCCATTTCTCAATTACCCTATTTCTAGAGATAATTCTTTTCTCATATTGATGTCACACCGTAGTCCATTTTATTTCTAGTTACAGCATCCCTGTTGTATTTCAAACAGTGTTACTGTATCGATGTTATCAATTTGTTTTTCCTTTGAGTACCCTGAAAGCTTCTGTTAGGTCTTCTGACTGCACTCCCTTCCGACGGGAGAGAGCAGCTCGAGTTCCTTTGATCATGACTGTCTGAAGCGGAAAAGGAAAAAGGAGTAGAGGATGTCTATGAGTAAGGAGAGATGAGGGCAATACCAAGGAATAAGGAGGAAGCATAGACTGCTGGGTTATTTCCAAGGCCACGTCTGCAAGGAGGTGACTGAGTAACTTACTTCCTTTCTGGGGAATGTGCCAGGTTAGGGTAACAGAATCATGCCCTCCTCAACAGTGAGATGATGCGTTAAGTTTCCATTCTGTCAAACTTGATCATTCCGGAAGCCGGAATGGCGGTGCTGATGGTTCCTGTGACTTCCCCGCAGGAGGACCCAGGAGTAAGTGTGAAGTCGATCTGATTTTGGATGCATTGGCGGAAATGGGCGTCAATGATCTCCAGCCTCGCAGGGAGTGGTTAACACTAACAGATGTTCGGATCCAGGTAACTATGCGTCCTTCCTTCCTTGTCGAAAGCGTTTCATTAGGGAAAGGGAACGAGGGATGGAAGACTCTTAAAAATCAGTGTTGATTTCAGTGCCATTAACCATTCATGTTGCATTCAGTATCCTGCCTGCTGAATAAAGCGAACAAATAAATTTTCATACGATTCTTAGTTTTCTTATGAGTTTCAATTTTGGTCCAGAAGGCATTTTTCTACTTCTCAAGTATTTCCAATATCTTCTGACACGTCCTTACTTTCTTATTTGGCCTCGCAGGGCTGTCCTGGCGAGGTGGAAGTGGTGGAGTGCCCAGAACTTCAGCATATTGTGATGATGGGCAAAGAGGCTGGCAAACTGGTGCTCGGAGGGGCGACCAATCTCTCATGCACCCATCGTGGCTTCAACGCCCTGGAGCTAGACGTTATCATCCCTTTCCGGGACGTTGTAGAGGTAACTTGCGAAGCCAGTGGCACGACAACCGGTGCTGCCAGCTCCTCCGGGACGACGGGGTTTTCAACCACGACAGGAGCATGGAGCACGACCTCGCCCGGCACGCCTTCGGGCGGCGCCACCTCTCCCGCCTCGGGAGTATCGGGCGGGATGACCCTGTCCACTGGACTGGACCCGAGCGCCTCGACTTCGGGTGCCGGAGGGTCGGGTTCTGGTTCCTCCGACAACTCCGGCTCCTCCACCGTCAGCGGCGGTGGGTCGTCTGGCAGGGACGGCAATGGGGTGTCGTCTACCACGCCAGCCACGTCTCACCGCAGCACCACAACCAGAGGTGAGTACATTTAAGGTCTCATGAATGCGATGACAGTACCACATATAATGCAATAACTGATATAAACCGTGATTATAGTGAAATAATAAAACATTCATAATGAAATATATTGAAATATGAGATTTTTTTGATTGATATAATATGAATGTCGAAAGATGTTCACATTTTTGGTAACGAGAGGCGTATGACTCTGTGTGCATCTTTCTGATGATGATCTTGGTCCGTGTATGTGTGTGTGTGTGTGTGTATGAGTGTGTGAGTGTTGGTAGGTGTTCATATGTGTGAACATTGTATTATTTAGACTATTTCTGTGAATGAATGGATATGTATATATATGATTTTCCGTGTGTGTAACTGTAGAGTGATATCTTATATTTCTTTGGATAATATCAGTAAGACTTACTTAGGTAAATATAAACAATTTGTAACAGATTTATGTATTCTTAACTTTTCTGTACTTTAATCTTTCTTTATTCCCTTCTCTCCCTCTTCACAAACTATTCTTCATCTTCCCCACTCACCTATCTATGCCTCTACTGTTCCCCGTATGCCTGTGAGTGTTTGCATAAGACTCTATGATAGGCTTTAGTTAGCTGTCAGTATCATTTCTTTAACATTTGTAATAAATCAGTTTGTCAATAAGTGATCTGTAGTTTCATTTATGATCACGTAATAAATTTTTTTGTCAACATGTGCTCTGTAATTTCATTTATAATCCACTTATTACGAGGCAAGCATTTATGTAATTATCCAGACTGATATTACGTAATTTGAACAGACAAAAAGGATTTTAAATGTTAGGTTTCTCTACGAGTTAAATGAAAGGTGACCAGAAGGTTCTGTGATTCGTAAGGCACACTGCCGGTGGAAATTGGAGGCAGCCAAAGAAAGCTATTTGATTCCTACACAAATTAAGTATGAAAGACGTGAACAAGATGAGACAGGAGTAAATCTCTGGTGACTCTCTCTCTCTCTCTCTCTCTCTCTCTCTCTCTCTCTCTCTCTCTCTCTCACACACACACCTCTTTAACAAACCTCAAACCCATAAAAACCCACAAAAATGTCAATTTACTTTTGCTCCTGTATGACCTATTCCTTTGTTTAGAATTATCTTTATCTAATACATCTTCCTTCCTCTACGTCGTTCCTTGACCCAATTTCTACTCGTGGAGGATCCCGTCCATGAACGTCGAATATCGAAGGTAAAAAAAAAAAATCATTACATGGTGTACTGGCAGACTCGCTCGCTCGGGCGTAACCAGTTCTGGGTAATGGAGTGTTGTTAACAGGAAAATCATGAGGGGGATTAGAGACTTTCTAAGATATAGCACTTGCGGCTCTCAGGCAGAGGAGAGGGTGGGAGGAGAAGAAGGAACGGGAGGAAGAGGAAGCGAGTGGTGATAAAGCAAGATAAAAGGAGATAAAACTGAGACAAAAGGAATGTGGGGCAAAGGACCAGCAGGCAGTAAGGAGTTCTGACCCCTAGATGGTCCTGTCAAGTACTGCACACCAGAGGGTTTTCTTATTTAACCCGTATAATTTGCATACCACTGTCTTTTCCCTCTCGCACACTGTCTACACTTCCACATATCTACTGCAATCTTAGTCCAACACAGTGTGTCTGGTTACGAGTCTCTTCCACTTGTGGGCCTCTACTCCTCCTTCTCAGTCTATCTCTGTCTCTCCCATGTGTGTGTCCACTTTCGCAACGCCGCCAAGCTGGCGTAGCAACCGACCATTTCAGTCCGGCGTACAAAAGGGAAGGTCGAGACTATATTTGGAGATGGTCTAAACAAGCCCACGGCTCAGGCCTTATATGTACCCCTTCTTCTTCTTCTTCTTCTTCTTCTTCTTCTTCTTCTTCTTCTTCCACACACTCACCAGTTCCTTGACATCATTTCTCCAGAAGAAATTTACACACACATCTAAACGAAAGTTTAAAAAAAAAAAGGCTACCCATCAGAATGCATTTATTTTTTTTGGACAAGATTTGCAAATGTGTACAAAGATGTCAGCGGCATAGCATCTGTATGGTTACCAAGAAGGGTTCCTCCTGTACCGGTCTTACGATTATAAGATTCTTTTTTTTCGTTATAGCAAAGAACGAGAGGATGAAGTTCGTCTTCGTGTGATGTAATGGAGAAGGATCGCTTATCGTACGTTTCAGAAAATATGGGGTGATCGTGTGGCTCTTTTATTTATCTATTTCATCTTTTTCGCTCGGCAGAGAACATGGGTCATAACTTGTGCCGTAAATGGTAATTTAACCTTATGTAACATCCAGCCTGCCCTCCAGCCCCTGAAATCTGACCGGCCAGGGGTATCCTATTTATCTGACCTGCGGGAGGATTTAGCTGAATTTGCATGCAGGCTTAGCAAAATTAGGAGTTTACTATCGCTAAATATAGGTAGATGATGTGTATTTTTACTTATGGGGTATCGAAGTGGTGAATAACTAATAAATGAATAATGTGGCTGAGATATAAGTGCATTTAAGTAGACATTCAACTAGAAGTATACCAGGTGCATGTCCCTATATGTTCACGATTGTAAGGTAAAGTGCATAGTGCCTTTGTTTTTGTGTTACGAGCGTGTCCGATCTCATGTGATGTTGGCCTTATAGTTGTCGGTGTGTAGGTGTTTCCAAGCGCAGGTGTGTGTGTGTGTGTGTGTGTGTGTGTGTGTGTGTGTGTGTGTGTGTGTGTGTGTGTGTGTGTGCAAAGCGTCCACCTCAGTCAAGGACGCCTGGGTACCCTGCCCTCACGTTGGCAGTTGAGGTACAGTAAGCCATAAAACTACCGTAGCTTGCTCTGTCCTGTCCCATCTTGCCAAAGACAGCTTCATCCAACCACATCCTGCCGTGTCGTGCTCTGTCCTACCTCAAGTTGCCCTATTCTGCTCTATTCTACCGTATTTCGCTCTGTCTCGCTCTATTTTGCTATATCTTGCCCCAGTGTTGCTCTATTATGCCTCTATCTTGCCAGATCCTCTTCCTTCCATCTCTTTATTGCCCTGTCCTGGCTTCAACTCGTCCTATCCTACCAATGTTTTGTCCTACGTGAGTTCTCCCATCCTTGTCTTACCTAGTCTCGTCCTCATGTTGATTTCTTATCTTCCCTTGCCTCCCTGTGTCCTATCTGCACTCCTTTGCCTCACCTGCTTTATTCCTCTTTATCCTCCCATCACTGGGCTGTCTCTCATACCACACGTGTGGAACTTTACGAGCCCTGCCGTCACGTCACTTCGCTGAACTGGACAGTTCTGTCCAATAAAAAATAATCTTCAGCGTCTGTAGACTTCTGAGAACAAATACTACCAGACAGAAACGACTGTAACCGAGATGAAGTGTGTGATTTCCCAATCAAGTGAACGTATAGCAATCACGGTTCATGAATAAACAAACCAGCTGCCTGGACAGGGTTAAGAAATCTACAGTTGTAATCATACTCAGGAAAAATCATATTTGGTATAGAAAATGGCAAAAATTTGCAGACAGAAAATGAAGATGGATGTCTGATAGGTAGCCTTGTTTTTGCCATCCTCGGTGTCGCCATCTATCACCAGACAGACAAATGCTAGTGTGTGGTAGTCGATCCTACTTGCAAGTGGTTTTGCGAAGTACTCGACCAACGACGAAGTAAGGAGTACTCCACCTCGTCCCAAAAGGGGTGTCCTTAGGAGTACGTGCCCTTGTCTACAAGCGGTCGTGAGAAGTATCTAAAAAGGGGTCTCAGGTGGTTAAGAGGAGTATTTTCCACCACCGAATCTTGCTATCGGTCCCTGAGGTGTAGCTGATACTTGCTAGTTCCAAGTGGTCGTGGAGTATACCACACGAGACGCCTTGGCCATTTGTGAAATACGTAGTCGAACGTAATTCATTTCTCTCTCAATTTCTCTCACCTCTTCTTTCTCATCTACTTTCTATCCTCACAGTTCCTTCCATCCATCCATCCAGCCTACCTTCAACCTTATCTCTCTCTCTCTCACGTTTATGAGTATGATTAGACATGGAGAAGTTGTTTACCATCTGTGTGACTAGTCCTTTTGGATACTCTTGACAAAATAGCTAAGACGCGATAGAACCTGGATCTGAAATAAAAACTAAACGACTCAATGAGTATTACTGTTTTCTCTGTGTATCTCTGAAGTAACTGGACTTAAATCACTGCATCTGCTCCTTATAAGAGAATAATCATTTATTCGACAAATTTCTAACAACAAGTCTTATATATTTACAAGACCTTCTGGCTCTGTAAGATCTGCTCATCTGCGTTTACTAGTATAAACATGTTAGTTCATTTACCAACTAAGATAAAAAGGCTTTAAAGAAGACGTTAATTACGTTGTCCATAATCGTAAAAACCGTTTTTTTTCTCTCTTCATTTTCACTGGCTGTCCATTCCTGGCGTGTTCTTAGCCGGGTGGTCTGGCTACGTAATAATAGCAAGACTAGAAGCGAAGAGAAAAATTGGCAGAATGTGTACAGTATGAGGCCGCATCTCCTCTCCTTATATACCAAGACCTGCAGGTGAGCGCGTGTGACGGAATATGTCGAAGATGTGATGGCGGTATGTCTCAAGTTTCAGGCTGAGGGGTGATAGGTGGCGCCTCAGATAACATATCTAAGGTATGCGAGTGGCATTACCACCGCACGTTATCGATGACGGAAGCTGGCTCGTCAAACGACACAACATATGACCGCTGGCGGCACCTTCAGGCTTTAGACAAGGTATTTAAGCTCGTATAGTTTAAGTTTTATGATGTATATTTCATGTGGGGAGAGAGAGAGAGAGAGAGAGAGAGAGAGAGAGAGAGAGAGAGAGAGAGAACTCCTAATGAGAGATAATGGTCTTCGTCGGGATTTTCCTGAAGGAGACTAAGTCGAGCACGTAGCGTGAGATGTTAGGAACTCCAGGTGGCACCTGGCGTGAGTACGTGGGTGGCCACCACCACCACCTGCTGTACGTGGGTAGGTGTACCTACCTACCACCACCACCTGTACGTAGGTTGGTGTACCTACCACTACGACCACCTACTGTACGTGGGTCGGCACTCCTCCAGCCACCGCCGTCCTCTGCCTCGTCTGGCCTTCACGCTCTGACTCTACGAGTTTTTGCTCAGTACTCTGAAAAGAAAGACGTGCTATTTACTCGGATCTTCTTTCCCTTCTGGCCTTCCACGTCTCCTTCCCTCTCTCTCTCTCTCTCTCTTCCATCTCCTGTTTCGTCCATCCCACTCCATCTCCTATTTCTCCTCCTCCCTCTTCTCAACTGTAAAATCCTCATCTTTTCTTCAAGAAGTACGAGACGTGTATGTCATCTTAGACAAGATTTTTAGTGCGAAAACCCATATTTAGTCGGAATTTTCTTTCCTCAGTTGAGGCTATATACTTGGATGATCATATGCCTTGCAGGATATTCACATGACCAATTATGAAGTCATCTCTATGCTTCTCGACTCTGATAGCTCTGAGGCTCTCTGATTACAAGGAGGATCGAGAGATACGAGGTAAGGACTCCAAGCGTTTACATCCTTGATGCTCAGATGAAGCGGGATGAGTAGTGGCTCCAAAGTGGAGTATTGCCCCAGCTGAACTACGCTGGAGATATGATTCTCTTCTCTTACTCCACTTCACGCACTCCAACTCTCTCTCTCATACCATTCTATCTCTCCCACTTTGATTCCAACCATCTCCAACGTTTCTTTCCCTTTCTAACTCTCCTTTTCCATCCCTTTTCCACGTCTTTCTCTTTCGTTCTCCAGTTTTCTTTGCAGAACTTCATTTTTCATCTTCCCTGCTGACTTGGCAGCCTGTCTGTCTGTCTGTCTGTCTCTCCTTTACTCCCTCTCCCTCCTCACTAACGACAGCCTTCCTGGAAACTAGGGTTTGCTTTACGTGCCCGTGAGCGTGTGTGACGAGGAGCAGGAGGAGAGAAAGAGAGAGAGACACACAGTTTGCCACCTTCACACTGCTCAGTAATAAACAATGTTGGATACTGGTCACAGGGGGCAAACTGTGACCCGGGAGGCCCAACCCCCACTGGGGGGGGGGTGGATATGAAAACAGAGATATGTAAATGCAGAAACATTTACACTCCAAAGACATAAGTTATTTTACAGTGTGTCAGTGAGATAAGGCTTTTCATGGCTGAGATTAAACAGAACCCCCACACCGTATCACATGCATGTAGCGTTAATATATATATATATATATATATATATATATATATATATGCCTATGTGCGTTTGTTTTTGTATGCATGCACGTATACTTGTGAATTCATATGTGATAGTTCCACCTTGTTCACTTGCATTCCCAGTGCAAAAGCTGGTAACTTCAGAGCAGAGTGAGTTTGAAAATATGGCAGAGTTCAAAATCAGATATTCTGGGAAAAAGGGTTAAATTACATATATTTACAACAAGCATAGCAAGTTGTAGATCCTCTTAGTACAGGTCTTGCCGTCTGGCAGCAAAACGTACCGAAGGGAGAACATACGCGGAACATACTGAAGGGGAGGAACAGACGCAGAACAAATCGAAGACGGAAACGGACGAGGAACATGCTGAAGCAGAGACGAGTGGACAATCTGCATATATTCACCAACAACTAGATGTTCACACACACCGACAATTCACAGAGGCACTGCATTTGGCAATGAGTAAATATAAATAAAGCAATATTCGAGATCTTCTAAACACCCTCATGTACACCGACACACGCCTGCCCTCAGCAGGGTACGGAGTTTACATCTTGAAAAGGAAAAAAAAAGACTTCTCTTCGTGTCGCAACCAACGCGTTATGTGTACATGCGCGGGCGTCCGCACCGCCTCAACACGTCATCAACCCTACCCACTGCTACATTAGCATACTGATGAAGACCCTGGGTGAGTATTTTCGCTATGTCTTCAACGCAGCCACAACCGGCTGGAAATGGTCGTGAACACCCTCTCCGATACGGCCTCTTCCCTTCCCCCTCCTCTCCCTCTCTCTCTCGTCCGGGTAGGGGTAATAAGCCCTTGTGTGTGTCTGTGTGTCTCACAAATGATGCGTGGAAGGAGAAGATGCATTGTTTAGGGCAAGTGATCACGACACGATCCTCAATTAGACGTGAGTCAAGACTCTGGTCTCCCTCATCTCAGTCGTTCTCTAGATATTCATTCCCCAGTCCTTCTCTCTACACACACGAAGATTCATCGTGCCAGCGTCTTCTCTGTGGCTGAGGGCAATGGCGGGAGGCGGATACGGTCAGAGATTTCGTAAACCTTTTTGCTTACCGACTGTGAATGAGAAGCTTCCTTGACCTCGGCGACGCGGAGTCAGTTTCTTCGTATGACCTCCAAGGTTATGACTCTACCTCTACAGGGGTTTTTGGATGCCGTGGTTGAGCGAGAGGAGAGGAAGCGAAGACCCAAAGCCAACCACAGACCCTGAGGTGCACGGAGGAAGGGAGGACAGCCGTGCACGTAGGGTGGGTGTGTGTACGAAGAGGGAAGTTGCTTGGGATGAACAAGTCTGCAAGTCTCATGTATGCTATCAGTTAGATGATTGACTGCTCCATCGGCTTGCATTTAACAAGCGTAAAGAAGGCATTTCAAAATACACAGACCGGGCGTTTAGGAGGCATTCAATCATATACGAAGAGGTGTACATAAGGCTACGAGTACATTTGCCTTGAAGAAAAGAGATATGGATATGGATAATGTGTCTGCATGCATTTGGCAGATGCACAGACGGCAATGATTTATGCATTTACCTGGTGTATGTAAGGCGTATGAACATGCATATCGCAAGTGTATACAAGGAGGCCTTAATGCATGCACGTAACTAACAGATCTGAAAATGCATATGTTTATTCAGTAACCTTCTGCAATGACCAGATGTATAGAGTCTGCTGAGCTAGTTGCGTGTCAGGAAAACCTTCGCTCGTAAGTTCAGAACGAAAGAATGGGTAGAATTATGCTGGGTAGTTACAGTGGTAGCCTAGGATCATGTGTTGGGCCAGGGAAGGACTGTCTGTCTATAGAGCTGGACAGGAACAGTTAACTTATAAAGTCATTACCAAGACAAAGGGGAGCCCCTAGCAAGCCTCCCATTGAGCTGCTGACAGCAAGGCAATGGATGGACCTCCGAATTTGTCCATACAATGGCATGGCCTCTGACCTGACCCCTATTTGAAGAGATAAGATAACAATCACCATTGCGACTACAGAGCACCTTGGGGAGGTTGGGAGGTGAAACAGCGCTTCCCTACTCATGGGTCCTCATGCAGTCTGTCTATAAGCTGAATACTATTCTTTAGCAATTGAGAGGTTGAAATGCAG
Source organism: Panulirus argus (assembly GCA_038088735.1). Lineage (NCBI taxonomy): Eukaryota > Metazoa > Arthropoda > Malacostraca > Decapoda > Palinuridae > Panulirus > Panulirus argus. The sequence continues at coordinate 1,994 of JAYMFT010055826.1, read as the reverse complement.
GGGTGTTCTCTCGTCGTTCTTTAGTAAACGAAAGCTTATGGACCATTTGCATTCGTGTTATCGTCTGTTCTTCGAGTTCTTTCATCGTATATTAGGAACCCTACTGGCCTGAAGCAGGCACAAACATTTCCTGGTTCTCCTGAAGTATATATATATAAAAAAAAAAAAGACGCGCGTTTTTCAATAAAGGGGAAAAAAAACATTCTCTCTCTTACGGAGTGAAAGACGATCATATTGTAATAAGAGGACAACAGAGAACCAACAGGGAAACAGGAGAAACAGGAGAAACAGGTCTTAGCATACAAGAGCCTTTCTAGCACCGGGCGCATACACACACCTATCCATCCATCCACCTCAACCTTCCAACACTTACCGTTCAGTCATTCGCCAGAAGGACACTATGGTGATAAAGTGTGTACCGTGGGAGTTCTGGGAGGAGCTCCTCTCTCTCTCTCTCTCTCTTTCCTTCACAACACACGGTATCCTGTAACCAGGGGCGCCTGCCCGTCCTCTTGGAGGCTTTGTAGGTGTGTGTGTGTGTGTGTGTGTGTGTGTGTGTGTGTGTGTGTGTGTGTGTGTGTGTGTGTGTTCTTTTTGTGACTGAGGATTGCAGATTGCGTGCTGGGCAGGAAGAGACGCCAGGGAGCTACATTAGAGGACTTAAGAACACGACACAGCCATTACCTCTCCACGGAGATTGGCTAAGAGGAAGGGCCTCACCCAGCAAAGAAATCATCCAGCGGGAACAGAGAGAGGTGGATGTGGGCGGCGTCGTCGTCATCCCCTCCTTTTCCATACAGACACGAAACTCCTGAATTTTTTATTTCACCTTTCCTTGCCTCCTCCTTCTTCCCTCTCTCTCTTCCCCTGCATGCATGGCAATTACACCGGGTCATGAAGCAGCTAAAGACTTGTTTCTCTACTGTGCAGGCAGCGGTAGGGGTAATCTCATGAATATTCGTTGCATGCGAGGACGAGATCTAACCACGTTACGCAGTGAGTCTCCCATCACGCCGGCCACGGGAAGATTCTACGACTCTGAAAGGGATTCTTTTTTGTGTGTGGGTCAAGAAGGTTCTCTCTCTCTCTCTCTCTCTCACCCCTTTCCCTGATCATAGTACATCCTCCACACGTCTCCTCTTCTCTCTTTCTCTCTCTGTCTCTGCCTGTCGTCTCCGTTTGTCTGTCTCTCTATCATCTGTCTCTTTCTCTGGATCTCGTCTAAGGGACTTGTAGGTAGGTCCCTCTTCCTCAGTGGGTCAGAGCCATATCTGTTGCACACATATTCCACACACGACCCTCACCCATTACACGTAACCACTTAGTTGCTATACCCCGATGACCTTGCTCGAGGCGTGGTTTCTCTCTCTCTCTCTCTCTCTCTCTCTCTCTCTCTCTCTCTCTCTCTCTCTCTCTCTCTCCTTCTCTCTCCCTCCCCTCACCTCGATCTATCAGCAGTGTCGACTCGCCCACTTTCCACTCACCTGCTGCGGGAGGATACCCTCGCGTGTAACCGATGCCCGGCGTTGCCAGGTGAGTAGAGATGATAACTTATTACCACAAATACACAGGGAAAAATGAATCATCAATTTTGTTTTTTTCCACACTAAGACCCAGTCTTTCTCAGCATTCACCAAAGAGCATTTTGGATCGTCAAGGTGTTGACTAGTGACCTCCATAACTATCAGAGAAAAGGTAGGTTAGCAGTTGGCCTCACTGTAGGTGATCTTATGGGTACTGCCTCCGGTCACAAGGGGTCAGCTCGCGTGACCTCACTGCAAGGACGGCTAATCACCGAGACACGAGGTGGAACAACCCTCGATTGAAAAGAATATGGGAATGAAAACTTTCATGACCTAAAACTATGTTTCATGTTAAGAGCAGAGCTGATTAAGTTGACTAACAGTAAACGTTTAGAAAAAGGTAAAATGAAGTATATATATATATATATATATATATATATATATATATATATATATATATATATATGTGGG
>JAYMFT010055815.1:0-15088 GCA_038088735.1 Panulirus argus | reverse complement strand
ATATATATATATATATATATATATATATATATATATATATATATATATATATATCAAACTAAGCCACGTATCCATTTATCGACCATCCCCGAGGCCCGAGGGCTGAATGAACAGCTAGGTTAGCTATGAGTCGACAGCGGCCACAAGGATTCGAACCCGTGCGGGCCAGTGACAAGCGGTTAGGTACATTGATGGCGCCAGCGATAAGTTAAGACAGATGACAAGCAAGCCAGCAGGAGGAATGCAATGTCCGCCTCCGCCACCATGACACCCGACTTGCTGACGTGCTTTCATTTGACTGACTCCCAGCCAAACATCTTGGCCGGCGTCACTGGTCTCGTGTGTGTGTGTGTGTGTGTGTCAGCGATACACGCTGATGATAATGATAATCGTGATAATCACTACAGCCACAGCAACAACGATGATTAACGGTGCATGGGATTTACGGCAGTCAACGGACGAAGAGCCTGAGAGACATAAAGCAAAAAAATGTATTCGCTGTGAACCCGTCTCACATGAGCCTGTATCGCTCATCTGACTACAGTATGTGACTTTTGGCCAAAGCAGAACTAATGTGCTTAATTGGGACATTAATAAATTTCTTCGCAAAAATCTAGATACTCTCACATTTACCCAGAATTCTCGACCTACGGTTGACGCTTAAGCTAATCCTGCCTTAAATTGACAAGTTCTGGTTGATTGAAAAATGTTCTATTTTTGGTAATGGTGGCCATCTTGGATGTGCTGGTGGAAAGAGATTGCCCAAGAAACATCCTGGACAAGTGGTTTTAGAGAAGCTTTTTAAATGATTTCTTCTTTCTTGAAAAGACAGGCTTAATTTGCATAATCGGCAAAATTATAGATTTTACAGAAAAAGTATATGTCAAACTGTAGCTGCAGTTCAAATATGAGCCACTTTTGCCCTGAAGTGAAGGTGTGGCTATTAGAAGTGTTTAGTTTGTATATATTATGGGCGGCTATCGTGGACGGTTGTTAGTAATCGGATACATTGCTGATAAGATCCACTCAAGGACCAACTCTGACAAGCCTGGTTCAGATTGGACGGTGGTTTTAGGATAGATTTGTACGTGAATTTTGCATAGAATAAGAGTGATTTGCATTATGGAGAAAACCAAGAAGATCGCATCAGAAACCGTATATTATTTAAAAAACCTAAGAACATGTACTACTACAGTTCAGTTTGGGGACAAATTTTACTTTAGAATGAAAATGTTTTGGTAGTCGAAGAAAAACCGTTGCTTAGTAACAGCCTCAGTTCCGTTCTGTGGCCTGGGTCACCGAACACGCTGGGTAGGAGGGACCAAGGACCATCACTGCCAAGTTTGGCTCAGTAGTTCAAAGAATTTTCTTTTTTTAATATGATTTTTACTTACGAAGTTGGCCAAATGTGCATATTTGAAAATGACGGAATAATCCGTATTATGTGTCGACCGACCGACAGCCATGCAGCTACCATTTCGATTTCAACTAATTTTGCCTCAAAACAAATAAAGGCTGAGAAGTTTGAGGTCTTTTCGATCTTTAGTCAACAGCGGAAGTCTTGGATGGTGGTGGGACTAGTCACCGAAAACAGCTTGGGGTAGGGAACACCCAAGATCCATCCCTGCCGAGATAGGCTCAGATGGCCGAACGCTTTCAGAGAAGATTGAAATGTGAAAAGTTTACTCCCAGTGATGGCACGGTCCCACCTGGCTTCTGAAGGGGAGGTGATAGTGATGGTTAGGCGTTGGGGAGATGGGGTGGTGGGGGAGAGGTTATAAACTGAAAATCTTTTATCAAATATTGGGGCGGTGGCGTGTAAGAGTTCATGGGTTATCCTCGATGGAGTTGTGATATGAAACTGCCACAGGGAGACTAGGGATCTCAGGTGGGTGTATATGACGGTGCGGAGAATGTTCAGTATCTTCTTTCCAAGGTAAATGAGGTGCAGGTGATGGCTGAAGAGTTCTGGGAGCACAAGTGTATTGAACACCTATTCACTGGTGGTGTTGCGGGACTGAAGGTGATCCTGCATGTTCTGTTCTGCATCTTTTCTGGTAGGCCCTGTTGTGTGGTGGATAAGGAGGAAGACCAGGTGGGTGGAGGCGTAGGGGAGCCCGGAACGGGCGAAAGTTGTCCCTGTTCTTGATTTCAGGAGAGAGTACAAGTGTCTGGATTCGAAGAAGGATTTTAAAACGATAACTGGAAGATTCGAGGATGGTACTAGCTTCTTCCTTCCAGCTGAGTTTATTGCCTACACTGACAAAGAACCTTGAAGGGGGGTAGCTGGATCTTAGACAGTATTGGGTGGGACGTGTTAGGAAGCAGAGCTGATTAATGGTGACTCGGTTGGTAGTGGTCGAGTTTTGAAGGTTATTAAGTGTGCTCTGGAGGTTCGATCCAGTCTGCAGAACTTTTATGAAAGCTGATAACATTAGTAGAGTCGTCAGCATGATTCCATCGGCCAGGTACATCCATCAAGGCATCATTTAGAAGGAAATAAAAATGTCCCGTCTTTGTGCCCTGTGGAACGCAACAGGAGAGGGACTGGAACCGTAGAGACTGACATCTCTCACTGAGGAGGTCTGCAGATGATACAATAAGACTACTTAGTAGCTCAAAATTGATGGGTTTCTCGACGATTATATTGTAACTGACACGGGCGAAAGCATTAAAGTCAACGACGGTAAGTACCAGAGAGGTCTTGTGTTTAATTAGGTTGCTTTTAATAAAGTTTAGAAAGCTGGCGAGGCAGTGGATGGAAGGGGAAGTCTTCGTATTACCAAACTGCTGAGGATCTGCGGAACTCGCAGTTTGTGTCAGCTCAGTCCATCAAAACTTTCGCCAACTAACCTGGGGATCGAGATGATGGCAGTGAGTCTTAACTCGGTGAGATGAGATACTGAGGACTGGTTGACTTTGGTATTAGGGAGAGACATGATACCTCCCAATCTGTTGGGCATTTGATTGCTGGAGAGAGGCAGTGATGATAGCTAATTCAGGGAAGACCCCTTGTATATTTTCCTATGTGAGTCAGTGTGGTATAGACGTACGCTCACCTTGAAGCTTGAAGTTAATATTCGTGAACTAACTCGGGGTCTTAGAGCTAAACGGTAGGGTAGGAGGCAAATGATTTGACGGAGGAAGAGCTTTTGGCTGTTACTGCCGAATTGGCTGTCAATAAGTTGAGTCGCTGCTTCCTTGTAGAAGGTAATTAACGGAAGAAAAGGAGGTAGTCTGCTTGTTCAGACCTCTATTTTTTTTTTTTCTACATACAGCTGGTTCATGTCGAAATGTTTCAGGTGTAGCTGAGTTGGGTGATCGGCTTCTCAGCGCGAATTTCGTGAATTACTCTGTTACAGAAGGTCTTTTGGAGGTCAATGTTGTTTTGGTCGAGAGTCAGGTGTTGTTATTATTCTGGTCTCAATGCTGAGTGTGCCAACTGCAAGGCACGTCATCTGGGTGTCGCCTCAGGCCTTTCCAGGGAAAGAGGCGATGGCAGGTTACTTTGATGGCGTTCACGTAATCATCCCACATATATTATACGTCATCTGCGCGTAACACGTCAGTCCACAGATGAACAAACCACTGTCCAGTGGTGTATTGTGGGATCGACAACCCACCGATGTTGGGTCGCTGGCGTGAGGGGCGGAGTGAACCGTAAAACTGATACATTTGGGCAGCGACCGCATGGCCTGGTGCTGGCTGGGATGGTAGGTGCTGCTCGGCCATATCTGCTGTAGTAAGGCACAGCGTTCTGACTGTATTTAGAAAACGCTACCCCTGTGGTAAAAGGGAGCTGTTTTTGCGTGTGGCTGGTGCCACCGTTTCATTCAAAGCCCCTCGCACCACCAACTTGGCACACGGGTATCTTACTCTTAAGTAATATATGTTGTAAATAGGATGATCCACTAGTGTTTCTCTGTAGTGTGAGGAGGGAGGACGATGCAGCACTCTCATGTTATGCATGTCATATCAACCCACTGGGGTCTGACCAAGACCCTTTGTGACCCCTGTAATCCTTTTGCGCTACCGCTCACAGGATGACCATGAAGTGCACAATGAATTTGCCGGGGCTCCGGCACAAATCAAAGCAATCTGCTATATATGATGGACGTAGTGTGGCTGGGGTGAGTGCCCAGTGCAGGACGAGCCCACGTCACCTCCACTCCCTCAGTAGCTGCAGCACAGTGAGGGGTCCACGCAAGCAACTCCACAATAAACATCGTAAATTTACATGCACCAGCGGGCGTGTTTGATATAGCAGAGCTGCCATAATGTATCCAGTTCGAACCAGCTTGAGCATTTTCACGCTAGACAAGTAATTGGTAATTCCAACCATACCAGTCCTAATGGGCGGCGGGTGTTAACGCTATATAATTCGCATGATAATGTACAGCTGGGAGGAGGAGGGTCCCTAGACCCAACTCATGCCCATGGCGGGGATCCCTGATCTGCGTGTAGGGTTCGGCCCCTCTCTTACTACACATCCTTCATGCTGTGCTGCGTGACCTCCAGCCTAAAGTAACCAGTAACAACATTTCTAATACCTCCCCCATCCCCCTCAGGGGGAGGAAAATCGAAACGAAAACGGCTCAGAGTCCCTGATGGTCATCGTCAATCTTTATCTCTTACATGCCCGGCTGGTAGGGTTCTGCCAGCCTAGCAGCGTGGAGGAGTATCATAACGGCCGAGTAGGAACTATCCAGCGATACTCGGAACCACCTAGGCGGATTAGGAGACCCGTGAACACCTCCCAGCCTGACTCAAACAGACATCACGCCTACAGTGATGATCCTTAACTTAAGAAATTAAAGTCTTTCGTCAGGAGAATCGGACTAGCATGCAGGGGATCACCAACACCAGAGATGCTGGAACTATTCTAGTCTGCCCTAGCAACTGCCCAGCAGCGCAGGACTGACCTCAGACATTCATTCTGCTTGGGAAACCTTTGGTAATGGAGTGAAGACGCACACACCCACCTGTGGAGCGTGGAGAGACATTAACAAAATTAATGGTAGGAAAACCAGTCAAGTCTGCCATCAAATCCCTTTACAAAGAGCCAGCGACCTAGTTAATTCCTGGACCACAACGTCTGGTTTTGCAAATCCACCGTCTGTGATGCTGGCTAAACTACATCTCAAACACGAACATAGAGACAGACTAATCCACCTCATGATGAACAAGGGGCACCATGACAACAATGTCCTATCCACTGAATCTGAACTTGACGCACCGGTGACGCAAGCCACGTAGTGGACGTCCCCAGCAGAGGATGGCATCACCTGTGAAATCCTGCGGCTCCTACGCAACGCACCCGGCAATCCTCTTCTTGTTCGGTACAACATGAACAATGCGACACGAGTTCTGCCTACCTTCTGGACCAATAGCCTTTTCATTCCAACCAACCTGATGACTGTAAACCTACATCCTTGACAAGTTGTTTATGTAAAGGCTTTGACAGGATGGTACTCAGTCGTCGTATGCATAGTTAGAGGTAGTCTGTTTAACTTTCAATAAAGAGTACAATTACACCACCTTCCTGAACCTTAAAGTTGCTTTTGACATAGCCAATCGACCCGTATTCCCGTACGAATTTGTTGAAATGGAGACAGGCGGCTGGTTTTTGAGACGGGTCTTTGGTTATCTGTCTAACAGAAAGTCATGTGTTCTGTTTCAGAGACACAGAAGTGAAATCATTGACTTTGATATCGATATTCCTCAGGACGGTGTCCTTAGCTCCACTTTGTTCACTGTTCTAAGTAACGCCCTTCTCCATTCTCTAGACTACAGGCCCCATGCTATATACATATGCATCCGACAATACATACTTCATATACACCTTCCATACAGCTCCCTCCATACAAACAACCCCAACAATACACACTCCATACACGCATCGTCAAACAAAGGCCCATTAGAAGCCCTGGGAAAAATACAGGGAAAAGTAATTTTGTAGTTTGAGAGGACGAATGTCCTTTGTCTGTGAGGGAACCTTTCTACCGGCTGGCTGGGCCCCATCCAGGCTCTGTGCTGCACTCTTTACGGTAATGGCTCGCTCCCTGTGCACCATCGCCATCCACTCCTACCTCAGCCGTGCCCGCGCGCGCGCGCGCTCAAGTACTTAAGAGCACCACTGTACGCAGACACAGACAGCTTCATAAGCTAGGCCAACCGTATACAGATGCATAATCATATAAGCGCACAATTGCGTTAGGACGGCACACACCATGAGTAAGCACGGGCCCGAATGGGTTCGAATCATGGGAGTGGCAGTCGGTCCACAGCCAATATCAGCTGTTCATCCTCCCCGCGCGGATGGTCATTAATGGGAGTCTACTTTAAGCTGGGGAGTATTGTGCGAATACACATAGAGGAGTGAAGATACGATACATATATACAAGGTTCTGAGACTGGGCGACATGAGTGCAAAACCCTCTCCCCGTAACACACAAGCAGTGATCACACACAAAGATAACACATCTTTTCACACTTAAAGCATGAACAAATAAAGTCAAGGATAGGAGGTGGCAAACGCGTCTTGATGCAGGATCCATTTCTATCCTTTTCTTAAAGCAGAGTCCATTTTCCTCGCAGGCTCAACACCGAATCAATCTGTAACCTTCTCTGACCACTGGACTCCCAGCCCTCCCAGCACACCCCACACTCTGGCACTCCACGTCTGATCATTACCACACATAGCGTCCCCACCAACTTAAAGTTACTTGCAGTTCTTTTATGACTGAAGAAATGAGACACAGACGATCTAACGGGAGGAGGCAGGTGACATCAGCAGCATCATAGCATGGAGAGACAGGTGGTCTTCCCTCAGGGGCAGCTGTCTTACAGGTTCCTCCTGACAATCCTCCAGGAGTATCTCTCTTCCACTTACGCAAGGACATTCTTAAATTGGAAGCAGTGCAGCAAAAAGCAACTAAACTAATTCGTTCCTTGCGTAACAAACCGTATGAGGAAAGACTGTGAGAATTAAACTTGTTCTCCCTTAGCAAGAGACGCCTCTGGGGCAAATTAACAGAATGTTTTAAAATACTTTAAGAATTCAACAACGTCGATAGTGAACATTTCTTTACAGTAACGCCAGCATTACCGACGAGAGAAAATGGACTAAAACTTTGAGGTCACCGAGTTAATCTGGACTGTACGAAATATTTCTTTACCGACGACATTACTGATGCGTGGAATAAGCTCCTAGAAAATGTTATTCAGAGCAACACCCTTATTATCTTCGAAATTAGGTTTGATCATCACTTGTCACCCTCCGGTATTGAATAATTCATTTAATCAGTCACCATAACGCAGTGGTATATTATGCTGCCTTCTCAACCACTGATCTCTCCCTGGCCATGCTGCGGTAATATACCGACATTAATTAACCCATGTCATCTGCTTTGAGAGAGTAATTGAGAATTACTGTATCATTCTTCAACATCAGGAATAATATCGGCATGGTAAGTCGAGAGGCTGGAGCTCAAGTTTATCCTTACTATTGTCTTTATAACAAAAAGTGAAGGGATGCATGGCGTTGGTGATAGGATACATGACATATTCATGTTCACTCGACTCATGACTCCTATAAAGATTTCCTTTAGGCATGTTAATCCTGCAACGTATTTTGTTCTCCCTGTTTTCTGTCCAACGTTGCCGGAGGGAGTGGAGGGCGGGAAGAGAGAGCCATTGCTTTGCTATGCTTTTCTTCAACTGCTTTTCAGGGGACTGCTTCTTTTCTAAGCAGCGTTAAGGCCAGACCACCTCGCTTCGACTTTAGGTGTGTGTGGTCTGTGTATCTGTGTAATTGTAACTACACCGTCGCTCCCCATCTAACTCCTCACACCTGCACAAGTCATCACGCTAAGCGTCTTCCAGCTTTATAAGTTGACGAGCTCATCGCCGGCTTGTTTACCTAAGTTGTCCTTGGCAGACTACACGCAACGCCTTAATCAACCCCACACACAGCACCTCAGGTCTGGATTACGGTGCAGACTTCAGCCTAAAAGGGGTGATGGTTGGCGAGGGTGAAGGGGTGATGTGGGGCGAGGGGGTGGGGGTGATGGCTGGCGAGGGGGAAGGGGTGATGGTTGGCGAGGGGGAGGGGGTGATGTGGGGCGACAGCTGCCTATTCACGGTGCCCCTCCGTCCTCCCGGGCAGGCCACTCCTCCCGGCCCCCTTCCGTCGCCTCCCTCAACAGCTTCTCTTTTACCAATACCAAGAAAACCTTTTAACATGTCGCCTTCACCTTTTCTTCTCGCCCTTTTTGCTAATGCTCTCTCTCTCTCTCTCTCTCTCTCTCTCTCTCTCCCCGTTCCCCTTCCCCTTTCCCTCAGTCAGTAGGGACGTACGACAGGTCAGGTCGGGTCAGGTCAGCAGCGTTCCGTGACCTCCCTCCAGTAAGTAACCTTTTTTTTTCAGAGAGCCTATCACTGTTACCACTTCATCTTTGTTGCTGTTGCTGTTACTGCTACTACTAGGTATACTTTAAATAATATATACCTTCCGCTGTCTCCCTATCTGCCCTCCCATGGAAGACCATAAGGCCTGAGCAGGTCAAAGCACCGTCCGAAGACCCCCCTCAACCCACGGGCGCTCTCCCGTCCCTCCTCCTCCTCATCATCATACTGCGTTGAGTTACCACTTGTCATTCATATCTTGGGAGACAAAAGAAGCATTCTTTTTATCTCACATAAGCATTCCAAAGGCTGCAGATTTTCCCTGCTTTTCCACACTCACAACGCTGCCACTCTCACTACTCTCTCTCTCTCTCTCTTAGAATACGCAAAATAATTCCTTGCTGCCTATAACAAAGCAAACATAACGTTAGGTTCTGAACCCAGAAATCTGAACTCTAAAACAAGAGACAGATTAATGACTCTGTGCAGCGCTGGTGGAACCACATCCAGATAGTGCTGTTCTGTTCTGGCCTCCAGACTTTATCGAAAATGAACGAAAAACTAGAACGAGTATAAATGAGGGCAATAAAAGTAATTCCATCCCTCACCAATAAACCTCACGCTTAAACACTCAAAGATTAAACACTCAAAGATTTTGAAATTGTTTTCTCAAAAGAGAAAAAAAATTGTCAACTCCGAGGAGAAGGAGAGCTTGTGGGCAGTTTCAATACAGTAATTTTAGTGATATAAATCACGATAACTTCTTCCCGTTGGATGGTGACGCAACGACCAGAGATAATGGGATGAAGTGACGGCGTAACACAAACACGAGAAAACTTCTTTCAGCTATAAGATCATAGAACAACGAAATAAACAACCATCAAATATTGCTGAGGCAAAATAAATAAGGTCAGACACATAATCCAATGATTTTTATGATCAGTGAAAATATGTGAGTTTAAGGGGGAAAATATAATATGGTCACATTTTAATTTTTTCTCTTAACAAATTACCAACTGTATCTCTTCCTAAGATTAATTATCCCTCGGCTTAAATCAGTCCAGCTGTTTTTCATTTATCCTTTCCTTTTAGAATTCAATGTCAATTTATTTTCTGTATCAGACGGTGGTCCTTCTCGCCTCCTCTCCTGCTGGCTGATATGCCAATAGGAGGGAGGAGCCTTCTCCTTTATTATCCCGTCTCCATCTATACAGATACCGTTACTCTCCTCCTGTTGGTAACCTCCTCGTAGACCATCGGGTTTACTGTTATCCGTCGTTCCACGTACCTCTCACTGCTCTCCCTCGTACAACTCTCACAGACCTGCTCTGACCTTGATTATGGACCAGTGTCTTCGCTATGCACTCTCTCTCATTAATGAGGTTAATGATCTTTACCAGGATGTCTCATGTAGCTCGTTTTACCTGCTGGGGAAATGAGGGTAAATCTGGCTTGTGTCTGGTGATTTATATTGTGGCTTCTCATAGAGATAAGGGAAAACTGGGAAGCTATAAAAAAAAAAAATATCAGCAATAGCCTGAGGGTGTGTGAGGGGCGAGGTAGGGCTCGCTGGAGTACACGCCGTGCATTTCAACGAAGAGGATGCTCAGGTTAGGACTATGTCAGGCAATTCAGACACGAGGATGGTTGGGGCAAGGACACCCTTAGAAACCAGAGGGACATTCTAAGAGAAAACGAAGGTGCAAGAGGCCCGAGGCAGGAAGGGAAGACACGGGAACAGTGACTAGTAACAGGTTTTCTGTACCGAAAGATGAAACTGAGGACGAGCCATACTTTACTCCTACCAGGGACTCCTCTGTCAGGCATTCTCGACAGAAAGTTTTGCAAAAGCAACAAAATAGGAGGAAGCTGAGTTACCTATGCGATAAACAGGAGGACTTGACACATAGGTTTCAGGATACAGTTGGGAACGCTACAGACTACGGTGTGGTTGTCGCTCAGGCAGTGGACGATCTACCGGTTCGAGGCAGATCAGAGGAGATCCTAAGGCCAGTATAGGAAGGCTATGTTTGCGGGACTATCACCAGGTGATGATGTAGGACTTGTAGCTTTGAGGAGAATGATAGATATTTACAGCAGAGTCGAGGATATTTGTAAAAGTGAGGGGCAAGATTACACAGATCTGTGGCAGAGCTTTTGTAGGGACAGAGACCTATTTATTAGGATCAGTAGGCATCTAAACAGGGATGGAATGGCACAGTCAGCCAGGGTACTCGAAGAAAAGATTTAACAGACATTAATCAAGACTACACTAAGAAGAGGTTATCTAGATCCAAGAGAGAGACTGTCAGTGACATCACATAATGGTGGTCGCCAGATGAGGGTCAGGTTAGGTCAGTTAAGGTCACTTCAAGAGTGAAGGGTCGGGTCAAGTGTGACCGGTCTGACCTCGAGTGACAGATCAAATAAGGTCAAACAAGCCTCAAGGGACAGTTCAGAGAAATGCATCAACTCAATTTCCAGGATTGAGAAATTTATCTATTCAAAAGATGCTTGCCATTCGCCGCATAAACTTTCAGTCGTCTACACCAGAACCAGAACTTTAAACTTAAAGCAGAATGAACAGCACCGTCAGAAAAGCCAGACAGATATCATAGCAATAAGGGAAACTTCAAAATATATAGCAAATAATCACTTACTAACACAGCTACCCACACCAGACTCTGAAGTTTTCAGTAAAGATGGATTACATAAGGCAGATTGCAGAGCTACCTCGAGGAAAGCGGAAATGGAACCGGGGTTACTTAAAACTGATGACGACGCATATGACCTGCTGCACAAGAAACCCATAATCAAGATGACAAGAATAATCACCGAAATAGTTTACAGACCTTCAAAATGATGCAAAGAAAATTACATCAATTTACACAAAGAAATTACGCAAGTCTCTGACTATAAACACAGAGAAACAGTGATTTCAGATCTTAATAACCCTAGCACTCAATATCTACGATTCTTAACAGGTGATCACAAGGAGAAAAGAGACAAACTGATGCAGCAGTGGATTCCTTTTCAAATGAAACGCCCCACGACCAAACGCGAGGTAACGATGTAGTAGACTTAGTCCTCTCCTGAGATAGAAATCTAATTAGCTTTTGCGGAGCCAAAGAAGATGTAGGTAACAGTTATCACAACACTATCAGGCTTACTGTAAATTTCTACTCTGATTTTAAAGATAGCGAAGCGATGACACCCAATTTTAGATTAGCTATTTTCGATTAAATGAGATGGGACGTAATAATGTACAGTGGATCAAGCTTTCTGACGAAGATGTGGCTGGAAAGATGTGATGTAACTTAAAATGAAATACTTTTGCGGCGTAAATATTCACATAAAGTATAAGATAAGTAGTGATAAAGGGATGTCAAGCCAGATGAGCACAAAAGTTGATTATCTGTTTAGGTGTAAAAGAAATGTGTGGGAGAAGTCTAAAGTAACCAGCAACCCACAGGATCATCAAATGTATATGATAATACAGAAATATTCTTAGAAAAAAATCCAGAGCCAGTGGGAAAAAAATAGAAAGGTCAATTCACCCGATGTGAAGATACAGTACATCACAATACATCACGAGGAACACGGAAAATACCAAAGATTCCACAGATCTATTACCGAGCGAAAATGGCACCTTAACACACGCCGATAGATAACGGTACTACTACTAATACTACTAATAATAATCATAAATAAAAACATGCTTCCTTATCAAAGAAGTCTCTTGATTCAGTGTTTCATACCAATAACTCTGCAAATAAAATAAGAATTTCCAGGAACAGAAAAATCAGACATACGTAACACTGAAAGCTTTATCCCTGAGGATAAGGGAGAAAGATTACTGGCCACGCATTCCCGCCTATCTCCTGCGTGTCGTAGAAGGCGGCTAAGAGGGGCGGGAGCAAAGGGGGGGGGGCTGGAAATCCTCCCTTCCTGTATTACTTTCCAAAAATATGAACAGAGAAAAGAGCCAAATAAGGGTCTCTTATCCTCTAAGGCTCAGACATCTGTCCTGGACGCTACACTACTCACGCGGGAAACGACGACCATGTATGACAGAAATAAAGAAACACTGAAAGCTACGAAATATTCCAGGTAGAACAATCCTATCCTAGTCAGTCACCGGCCTTGATAACCTGCCCTACTTTGCTACAAAGAGCGAGCCGATCAAGAGCAATTCCAGTCGCTATAACACTCAGTAATCCGCTACCAGAAGGATACAATTCCGAATGGCTGGCACGTCGCAAACACGACTGGAACATAATATGGCTACCTAGCATCACAGCCAGCGAATCGGGCCGCCCGCCAATTGCACGTTCATACCTTTCTTTTTCCTCCCAATTTTTTCCGGCCTTTCTTTCCACCATCCCAGCTCCTCTGTTCACCACCATTTTTACTTAACCGCAATGAAAGAAAAAAACAATGTAACAACAACTTACAAACGAGGAAATAAGAAATGCGTCTTTACATCATCGAACGCTTGACCTAAATTCCGTTTTACGCCAAAGTTTGAAACAATTATCAGGAGAAAAGTCACTACTTTCTTAAAAGGGGATGAACTACTAACTGAACATTAACATAGGTCCCTTGATAAACGATCATGTTCAACGAATCTAATGGAATTCTTTAGACACATACATAATAGGGTTCTTTCTTGTTTGATATTTAATAGGGTTTTTTAGTTACATATAAGTCAGTTTCTTAAAGCCACACATATAATAGGGTTCTTTGAGGTACATGTATAATATGGTTATTTAATCACATACATAACTGGGTTCTTTACACATACCTGTACATATAAAATAGAGTTTTTTTAACAGCATATATTATATGGTTCTTCAGGCACATATATAACGGGGTTCTTTGCCAGATATGTATTAGGGTTTTGTAGTCGCATATATAATAGGGTTCTTTGGTCACATATATAAAAAATGAGATTCAGAAACGCCCTCAGAGTTCTCGCATGACATGCACAATGACTCTCCCATCGCTTTTCATGATGTACCATATAAAAGTTCGTTGAGCAATATCAAAGTTCAAAGTTCAAAGCGTTCCGTCTTTTCTACAGTCCTGGCAGCTGATGTGCCGGAGGGAGAGGTGGGTGGCAATAACCCTTCTATTTCTCTCTATACAGATCAACAGCGCATGACGCCATACTGGTCTCTAGCAGGTAATCACGACAGTGACCATCAGGTATTCTGTTATCAGTCCTTTCCACGTGCCTCACTTTTCATCATTCATGTTAACGATAAAGATGTAGGGTTGAATAATTTAGTGTCTAAATTTGCAGATGACACAAAGATGGTTAACTGAAGAAGATAGGCTAAGATTACAAAAGGATCTAGATAGAATCGCTGAATGGTTTATAAAGTGGCAAATGCCATTTAACGTCAATAAATGCTAGCTGTTACAAGTAGGAAATCTCAACGAAAAAATCGATTATGAACTGATGGGCTGCAAGATAAAGGACACCCCTAGTGTGAGGGATTTAGGAGTCACTGTCTCCAACAACTTCAAATTCTCCCAACATTGTAATGAAGCTGACAAGAAAGCACACAGGAAGTTAGAATTTATTAAGAAAATTGTTCATGCAAAAACAAAGATGTGATATTGCTACTATTCTCAAGTCTAGTTAGACCCCACCTCGAATATGCAATGCAGTTCTGAGCCTCCCACTCACGCAAGGATATTCTTAAATTGGAAGCGGTGCAGCGAAAAGCAACTAGATTGATTCATTCCTTGCGTAACAAACCATATGAGGACAGACTGCGAGAACTAAATCTGATCTCTCTAGGCAAGCGGAGTCTCCGAGGCAAATTAACAGAATGTTTTAGAATACTTAAAGAATTCAACAATGTCGATATTGAAAATTTCTTTACAACAGCACCAACACTAACAACGAGAGAAAATGGACTAAAACTTAGAGGTCACCGAGTTAATCCGGATTGTACGAAATATTTATCAACACATTGTCGATGCGTGGAACAAGCTCTGAGAACATGTTGTTGAGGGCAACACCCTTAATATCTCCAAAATTAGGCTTCTTCATCGCTTGTTACTCTCCGGTACTGAAAAATTTAGTTAATCAATCATCTTAACTTAGTGGTATGTCATGCTACCTTTTCAATCACCGATCTCTCCCTGGCCTTGCTGCGGTAACATACCAAGAGAGGAGGAAAAAATTATTTTAGCATTCTTCAACATCAGGAATGATATAGACATGGTACATCGAGAGGCTGGAGCTAAAGTTTATCCTTATTATTGTCTTTATAACAAAAAGTGGAGGAATGCATGTCATTGGTGAAGGGATGCATGACTAGTACACGTTCATTCTGCCTTTCCTATGAAAATTTCCTTCAGGCATATTAATCCTGCAAGGTATTTTTTCTACCTATTTTCCATCCGGCGTGTTGCCGGAGGGAGTGGAGGATGGCGATAGAGCCTTTACTTTATTATTCTTTGCTTCTACTGCTTTCAAGGGAACAGCTTTTTTTTTTTCTTTTTTTCAAGTAATGTTAAACCCAGACCACCTCGCTCGTACCTTGGGTCTGTGTATCAATGTAACTCTGTGATTCACTCTCCCTCCACCATCCCCTCTGATTACTCTCTCCCTCCCTCCCTCCCTCCCTCCCTCCCTCTCTCTCTCTCTCTCTCTCTCTCTCTCTCT
>JAYMFT010055804.1:0-15088 GCA_038088735.1 Panulirus argus | reverse complement strand
GTGGGTGTGGGAGCAGCGGTGGGTAGGTGTGGGAACAGCGGTGGGTGGGTGTGGGAGCGACGGTGGCTGGGTGTGGGAGCAGCGGTGGGTGGATGTGGGAGCAGCGGTAGACGGGTGTCGGAACAGCGGTGGGTGGGTGTGGGAGTAGCGGTTGGGTGTGGGAACAGCGGTGGGTGGGTGTGGGAGCAGCGGTGGGTGGGTGAGGGAGTAGCGGTGAGTGGGTGTGGGAGTAGTGGTGGGTTGGTGTGGGAGCAGCTCAGCACGGCAGGGGTCTTGGACTTCACTAAATGTAGGTTAGTATCCCCCAGAGCCGTCAGATTCTGTACATACTTGTCAGGGTCGCTTTCCCCTGCCGCTGTTCTGCTGTTTATATAGCCTGTTAGCAACTTTCGTGCTGTTAATATTTGGCCTAGAACTGCGCAGGGCTTCTGTTGTTGTTTCCGTTCTCCCTGTACTGGTGCTGCTAAGGTTTACTATTCCAAATGGTACCGTGGTGAATGTGTTGACTCGATGCTTCCCTCTATACAGTAACTGTCAGTCTCGATGCTTCCCTCTGTACACTTTTATGCAAGATTGATGTGTTCACTGAAGGTGTGCGCTGCTGGAGATGACACTTAGTGTCGTGTTGTCTGGGCAATAGTCATCCGTACATATGTTCCCTGCTGGAGGGAGGATATCCGCAATGCTGCTTATAAATAGCGACGGTGACAGTGCGCTGCCTCCTGGGACACTCCTCTGAGTGACGGGAAATGTGGCGGTGTTGCAGCGTTTAGGGCAACTGTGGCAATAAGGTGGCTATGTACGTTGCACGGTAGTCTTTTTCAGTTTCAGTGTCATTACTTTATTCCTTGATAGAGGAATCCGGAGGGCTGCAGTGATAGCTATCTTTATTCCAAGCTTATAGTAAGTCATCTTTACTCCAAGCTTGTAGTGATAGCTATCTTTACTCCAAGCTTGTAGTGAGAGTTATCTTTACTCCAAGCATGTAGTGAGACATCTTTACTCTAAGCTTGTAGTGATAGCTATCTTTACTCCAAGGCTGTAGTGATAGCTATCTTTACTCCAAGCTTGTAGTGATAGATATCTTTACTCTAAGGTTGTAGTGAGAGTCATCTTTACTCCAGGCTTGTAGTGAGAGTCATCTTTACTCCAAGCTTGTAGTGATAGCTATATTTACTCCAAGCTTGTTGTGAGAGTCATCTTTGCTCCAAGGCTTGTAATGATAGCTATCTTTACACCAAGCTTGTAGTGAGTCTTCTTTACTCCAAGCTTGTAGTAAGAGTCATCTTTACTCTAAGGCTTGTAGTGATAGCAACCTTTATCCAAATCTTGTAGTGAGAGTCATCTTTACACCAAGCTTGTAGTGAGTCCTCTTTACTCCAAGCTTGTAGTAAGAGTCATCTTTACTCCAGGGCTTGTAGTGATAGCTTTTTACTCCAAGGCTGCAGTGGTACCTATCTTTGCTCCAAGGCTTGTAGTAATAGCAATCTTTACTCCAAGCTTGTTGTGATAGTCAACTTTACTCCAATCTTGTAGTGATACCTATCTTTACTCCAAGGCTTGTAGTGATAGCAATCTTTATTCAAATCTTGTAGTAAGAGTCATCTTTACTCCAAGCTTGTAGTGAGAGTCATCTTTACTCCAAGCTTGTAGTGAGAGTCATCTTTACTCCAAGCTTGTAGTGATAACTATCTTTACTCCAAGCATGTTGTGAGAGTCATCTTTACTCCAAAGCTTGTAGTGATAGCTATCTTTACTCCAAGGTTGTAGTGAGTCATTTTACTCCAAGCTTGTAGTGAGAGTCATCTTTAATCCAAGCTTGTAGTGATAACTATCTTTACTATAAGGCTACAGTGATACCTATCTTTACTCCAAGGCTTGTAGTGAGAGTCTACTTTACTCTAAGCTCGTAGTGAGAGTCATCTTTACTCCAAGCTTGTAGTGATAGTTACATTTATTCCAATTCTGTAGTGATAGCTATCTTTACTCCAAGTTTGTAGTGAGAGTCATCTTTACTTCAGGCTTGTAGTGAGAGTCATCTTCACTCCAAGCTTGTAGTGATAGCTGTATTTACTCTAAGCTTGTTGTGAGAGTCTTTACTCCAAGGGTTGTAGTGATAGTTATCTTTACTCCAAACTTGTAGCGAGAGTCATCTTTACTACAAGCTTGTAGTGAGAGTAATCTTTACTCCAAACTTGTAGTGAAAGCTATCTTCATTCCAAGGCTGCAGTGATACCTATCTTTACTCCAAGTTTGTAGTGAGTCATCTTTACTCCAAGCTTGTAGTGATAACTATCTTTACTCCAAGCTTGTAATGAGTCATCTTTACTCTAAGGCTTGGAGTGATAGCTATCTTTACTCCAAGCTTGTAGTGAGTAATCTTTACCCTAAGCTTGTAGTGATAGGTATCTTTATTTCAAGCTTATGGTGAGAGTTATCTTTACTCCAAGCTTGTAGTAAGCATCATCTCTACTCCAGGCTTGTAGTGAGAGTCATCTTTACTCCAAGCTTGTAGTGAGTCATATTTACTCCAAGCTTGTAGTGAGTATCATCTTTACTCCAAGCTTGTAGTGATAGTTATCTTTACTACAAAGCTTGTAGGGACAGCTATCTTTACTCCGAGGCTAGGAGTGATAGCTATCTTTACTCCAAGTCTTGTAGTGATAACTATTTTCTTCTGTAGTGAACGCGAATAAAGTCTGTTGTCTCCAGTGTATCATCTGAATTTAAGATTAACTATTCTACTTACTCTCCCCGTTAACTCTAACTGGGACATGGGGAGGTACTTCTTTAGACTGATTACTGCCATTCCTGATTTTCGTATCGCTGGTACGCTACCCTCCTAAATTTAACCTCAGGAGGAAATTTCATGTGTTAAGCACAACAGTGTATGGAAGCTGCCAACCTCCACTTCCCATCATGTTCCGCACACCTACCTTTCTTGCCAGCCCCGCCATCCTCCACCTCCACCCCACCTAACTCGCCCAGGGCTGTACAAAAGGTTTAGGCATTCAACCTTTCAGACATTCACTAAGGTGTACTGACCAGTTCTTGCAATGACAGAACACACGAACTATTAACAGTATTCATGGTTCAAGGTAAATAACCAAACAAAGAGTTGCTTCAATACTTAGTCAATACAACCAAACCCCAAGGCTAAACAACTCAATGGCTGGACAACACATACGCTCGCCCACACCTGTTTGGACAACACAGGCTCTCGACCACACCTGTTTGGACAACACGGGTTCGCCCACACCTGTTTGGACAACACAGGGGCTGAACATCTAGTGCGGGATCTGGATCAACCAGGCATAACAAATAAAAAGAGAGAAATAAGGTTTTACAGCCACACTGATATCTGCGGCGTGGCAGAGCGAGCCTATACTGAGATGGCCGCCCAGGTGGAAGCTTTCTTCCACATGTGGGCAAATGTCTAACTGGGGAGGAGGTAAGTCATCGGGGAGGCCCATACCGCCTCCCCAGCCCGGCTTCCTCTATTTCGAGGGGACCCCGGGTGGTGGTGGTGTTGGCTGGGGGTGGGTGCAGGCTAGCCTGGGGCTGCTCAGGGTGCTTGCGGAGGGCATGCGGTGGACGGAGTGTAAGCGATCCACCAAGAACACACCCGTCAGCAGAATTTCACAATGTAAACATTGTACGTCGGGTGGTTTTCCTATGTCATCCGACGGCGTTAAGTATAAGTTGTCTGGGGTCGGGTTCCGTCTCTTATACGAGCGTTACCAAGAGGGACGAGTCTGAGGCAGGTCATTTCCGCCTCAGGGGACCAGCACCGCCACCAGTGTGAACGGTACCTCCCACCAGTAAACCATCACACTCCGGAATCAGTCACCGCAGTCACCACGCCACCCTCAACCACACTACGCCAGGGGAGTTACCTGCTAAACATCCGGCCACAAAAGACTCACAAACTGACGTCAGGGACGTGTTACTGAGCCAGCGACCGCGGGCGTGTTACAGAGACGGTGACCGCGGAAGTAACGTCAGCGGTACCGATATCCAACATCATCCGACGCCTTGAGGCACGTCGCCATGTCACCCTCCCACCGGTTCACCGTAAACAACACCCTCGAGAGAATGGGATCTCCTCCTGTGTCCCTGACTAACTAGTGAAGGTCTTCCCCGGGAGTTTTCGTGACCACTGATGATAATGGGAATCCTGACTTGACTAACCTAAAAGTGTGAGGGAAAAAAAAACAGAGAGAGAGAGAGAGAGAGAGAGAGAGAGAGAGAGAGAGAGAGAGAGAGAGAGAGAGAGCCGCCCTCGCTCGTCCCTTTCATGCTTATGTCAAGTCACACAACAAAAGGCGGTGATGTCTGAGTAAGGTAACAATGGCGTCTTCACTCGGCCAGCGCTGGCCGAGGCTGAGCTCCAGGCCTCGCCCCACCACCCACTACACTGCCACTACCCTCCCACACCCCACACGGTGTCGCCCTTCACCACCGCAGGCTTCCCACAACCCACGCGTTACAAACAGATGTTACTGTCCTTTCATCTAAAGCTGCTCCTTGGTGCTGTCTTCCAGCATCTGTTATCATCCTAGTTGTTTATGCTGAGACAAAGCTCTTCACGCAAAGAGAATATAACCTTAGGGGCCGGGGTCCTCTCTTGTGGCGTAGCACCTGCCATAACCCTTAGGGCCAGTGTCTGCATTGTGACACCTCTAACAACCCTTACGGTCACCGTCTTCCCTTGTGGCACAGATTCTGGCACTGTGGCACATTGACAACCTTCAAGGCCATTACTCAACTTACCCTGTGACAAAACCTCTTAAATCACCCTTAGGGACACTGACCTTCCTTGTGACACAACCCCTGACATAACCCCTACGGCCAGTGCCTCCTGACATAACCCTCAGGGGTTTCGTGTCCCCTCGGGGCTCACAACCCGTACGTATGAACCTGTCGGTTCCAGGCGCTGGTTGCAATCCTCGCCAGGCTGCTGCATCAACGTTTACAGACTTGTTTACATCATGTAGCTGCAGCAGACACCCTAGCAAGCCGCCGCTGCTGCTGCTGCTCTCCACAGGGACCACACTGTCTTAAAGACAGAGGAAGTCCGAGCACCAAGGACTGGGCGCCTAAATTCCAGTACACGACATGGAAAATATAACGGTAAATTTTATGTGTGTATGTGTGTGTGTGTGTGTGTGTGTGTGTGTGAGAGAGAGAGAGAGAGAGAGAGAGAATCACAAAGGGAAACCATTTCATTCACAGAACTAAAAGAGAATGATCATACCAATGTGAGATGGTGAGAATGAACACAAAACAAAGACATCACCAGGAGGAGAACACTTAAAAACTTTATCACAATTTTTGCAGCGATGATAACCATACAACCCCATTACAGTCCCTCTGTAACAGCATTTCTCGCCATGAAACTGCAGAATATTACCGAGCGACGAACAAAGAGTTCACTTTATGTCGGGTGTCTGAGCATCGGCCACACTGCCTGTGCTCCACACCCCTCCGTAAAGTTCCATGCCGAGCCCCAGGGTGGTGAGGAGGGAGGCAGGCAGACCTACAGCGCCAGCAGGATGGTGGCAGCGCTGTGGCCTGAAACGAGAGGTACCACACCACACCCATGTTCTCCGCAGCGGCGCAGCACAAGCCTCTATAACACTCATGTTGGAACATTTACCGCATCGTGTCATGATGGTTCACACAAGTTCAAGTGTCGGTCATGCCGTCCGACACAGCACTCTCAACGCCGGCTACAAATTGAGACACTTTAATACAATACTGGAACAAGAAACGTTTTTATATGCTGTGGGGCTGTACGTGACACTCGCTTAAGTTCACTTCTTAAGCATACCTTACGATGGTTTCAGAAATCTGACCCCACAGCTGAGTCTGGGACCTTAACTTACGTATACTTTACGATGGTTCCAGAGGTCTTCTACCCCCATAGCTGGGTCTGGGACCCTACTTTACTTTAAGTACACCTTACGATGATTCAGTGGTCTTCTACGTGACATGTAACCCACGGATGAGTGAACACTCGTACCTCCGGAAATTCACCCAAGCGATGACGGCAGGATGTTGATGAGGGACTTAACCTAGCCAACGGGAGAGTCCAACCCCTGAATATGATGGCGCGACCTTTCAAGTGACCTTTAAACACTCTGATTATTCTGTATGAATGATCTGATTTTCAGTGACATCCCTGATAACTGCACCCATAATCCCGGAATCCACACGAGCACTGGCGTCTCCTCCATTCCTCCTGCCACCGGACAATACCTGTAGTCCTCAGATTCAACTGAGACTTAACACTCACTCTTCACGTGGACACAGTTTCCCTCGGTGTACTGAGTATTGAACAACCTAGATTAGTTGGTGTACTGGACTGACAATTTCCACCAGCGCCCTCACACGGCTTTAATTCGACACCTCCACCATACAGATAGACATACAGACACACACAAACACATGCACACACTCCGGTATTCGTGTAACAATTTGACAACACATTCCTAAAACAGAGTAAAGGTTTCACAAACACTTGCAAATGCTCTGACTTCGTAATATACGAGAGATGAGACATGTTGGTAACCCAGGAACAATACTGTATGGTACGGAAATGTTCGTATATTTTGTATTGACTCACTTCGTGGATTTAACCCGCGGTAGATGATCACTCCAGATGATTCATTACTTAGGTCTGACGAATATGTCTGGGTCACTTGGCCGCTTCCAATTTGAGGTACTCCAGGATGAGCACCGGCCTCCCCCACAGCGTTATGCCGACCCGTCACCATCCGCCACAATCTCTGACTCATCCAACGTTTGCCACTCACCTCAGCAGACACTGTACAGGGCTTACGCCCTTGATGCGTGTCCTCTCAAAATCTGTCACGTTAACCGAAACACCACACCTTTACGTTACTCTAATGTCCAGTTATGCTGTCTTACTCGACAGACAAACAAAAAGAAAATATTTGGGGGAATCAAATTTTGAGAGGCTTAAACTCCATCGTCCTATTGTGTCGCATGGGTCTGCTGGGATCTGTTCCCTGCCGTCCCCTTGGTTGTGTAGCGTGAGTCTGGATTCTATCCTCTGCCGTCCACCAGGATGTGTGGCACGGGTCTGGGTTCTACTCCCTGCCGTCCCTCAGGCTGTGTACACTCTAGACACCAGCGCAAAAATATTCCCAAAGTCCCCCTGTGAAATATTCATTAACACCCACCCAACAGTAGCCGGCTCCCATCCCAGGAACCCTCCCACTTCCTCTGTCTCCCCCGTCGAGCCGCCGAGGTTGTAAATAGCTTGACTCCTCACTTAGGGTGTTCCTTCACGTCCCTGCCCTGGGGAGGGCTCGGCCTTTCCAGGACCTCCTCCTCCCTAATGATCCCCTTTCCTCTCTGAGATCGCCTCTTTTTCTTCCCTACGTTGCTTCCCATCCTTAATGTCCCTACCTTCAGTCTCTCTCTCTCTCTTTCTCTCTCTCGTTCATATTTCTTTCTTACCTCTCCTCTCCTCCTCCTTTCTTCTGCAGTTTTGTCAATGTTTCCTCTTCTCTCGTTTCCCGACCTGCTCTAGCAGACTTACGGTAAGTTTCAGTGTGTGCTAGGCTCCCTCACCTCCCTTGCTTGACCCCTTCAGCACAACGGTGTGACCCTTTAGTATGACAGTGCGACCCGAGGGCACCGTGGCCTGGTAATCTGGCTTGACCTCTTCAGAGTCAAGTCAAATGTCACGCCATGTCACACCCAAAGGTAACACTGTAGTGCTGAAGAGTCAAAAAGTCGTCCTGAAGGGTGGTGCTGACGTGCTGAAGGGTAGCACTGTCATGCTGAAGGGTTGTGCTGTGGAGTTCGAAGGCTCGTCCTATCGTGCTCAAGGGGTCGTCCTATCGAGCTGCAGGGTCCACCTGTCGTGCTCAGAAGATTACAACTCGTCCCCCCGTGTCGTGAGTCACTGCTAAGCACCACTATCTTACCTCCTAAACAAACAGTTTTGCTTACACTCCGGCCTACTGTGGCTCTGCACCCTCCACACACGAGGGCTCCTGTCAGTTTACTGGACGATTAATCATAGCTTAATCACCATTTTACATGATTACACGCTAGGTTTGTGACTCCGAACGCTCTCTCTGGCTACTTATTTCCCCCATACACTTCTATAAGGGGCAATGTATGGCCCCTTGAGCACGCGTCTCTACCCCTACACACCCTCCACCTTCACCATCGACCCACCCTTTCCCAACCCCATTACACCAGCTGTCTCCTTCAGATACTTCCCCAGAATACTGAACGACGTAAGCCAGGAGACAGTTTTTTTTGGTCACCATTATTCACTACAAGACATGCCAACAGACTAGAAACACGTAAACATAATATGACAGAATTATTTAGCCATTGGGACTCCAAAATATCCAATGATGTTATATACTTAAACTCTCGGAAAGTCTTCGAAAAAATTACCACATAAAGATTCCTGAGTAAATAAATGCTCATGGCAGAGGTAACCAAATCAACGTGCAGACAGCAGACTGACTCTCAGAAAGGAAACGGTGAATGGGACTGAATGGGGGAAGCGTCCGACTGGCTTCACGTGACATGAGGGGTACCACATGGCTCATTCGCAATACCCATACCGTTCATCTTCATCAACGACCCGGAGAAAGGACTCACCAGTAAAATTTCGAAATCTGGCTGTGACACTAAACTAAGAAGCATATACCAGGGAAAGGCACACTGGCTAAAGATTGAAAGTCATTTAGACAAACTGATGGAGTAATCAGAGACAAAGGAAATAGATTTCAATATAGAATAATGCAAAGCAATGCACTTTGGTGCTAAAAATATTCGCGAATATAAAATATTCTGTAAGCTTTTAAAACAAGCATATGAAGACAAATATCTCGGGGTGACTGTCATTCATGACCAGAGTATAGGTAACCACCTGCATACAATACACCCAATAGGATTAAGGTTTCACAGACAGATATATCTACTATTAAACAAAGGATAGTATACTTTACAACGCTGAAGTCAGAACTTATTTTGGAATATGCTGTTTACCTTTGGTAACCAAATTTGATCACTTGTGAAGAAAACTAAAACGAATTCAGAACAAGTTAATTCGATCAACCAGAAATAAGCCTTACGAAAAAAAAAATGAGATTAAGTTATTCTCTCTAAAACAGCACAAACTCAAATGAGATCTAATAGATGTTTTCACATTAATAAACAGGTTCGAAACCATATTCTTTTTCTTCATATCTGATAATGATTTAATTACCATCAATATCGGAATGAAGATATGGCAATGTGGTCAATTCTCTTTCTTTCAGGTAGAGTAGTGGAGCATTGGAATAAACCACTAGCATTAACAAATGCAAAGACTATCAGTACTTTCAAAGCTAGTCAAATACTAGTCATATCTGTCAACAATAAACAGTCCTACTTCCAAAAAATAGCAATGCAGTTTATAGTTGTACCTTTTCAGGCTACAGCCACGGTAAGGGCGTGTCTATTTGAGGGTATGTCAATTCACCCTACACACTTTCCTATACAATATCCATAGCGGTATATTTTTTCATTCAAGGTCTTCTCCCTAACCCAACCCCAATTTTTATTTTCCAGTCGGTAGTTGAGCCTGAGGGAGAGGTGGGTGGGGAGGTGCCTCAACTTGGCTATCCTGCCTCTATCACAACTTAAAGCTAATACTACAGGTAACCTCGTCAAGGATCATTTGCTCTCCCTTGTGTCTGTCCTTCCCGTGTCCCTCTTCCCCCAATGATCACATTACTTTAGCTATCCTCACTCCCCTCCCTTCCGACGTATCTCCTCCCCCGTCATCCTGGCCATGGAGGGACCTCTCCCCATGCTTGTGTCCGCTCCTGTGAGGTTTCCTTCCTCTCCCGTCCACCGCGGGAGCACCACACCTGTGATAAGGCAACCAACCTACTCACACACAGCCCACCTCTGAAATAGGGATGGTGACCCCCAGCCGTTGACACAATAGTAAACCTGTGACAGTGACGCAAAGGTAATAACTGTCGCTATAGTGAATCTGTGATGGTGACACACCTGAACCTCTGATGGGGAAAGTGAGTTGGGGTGGTGATGAATGACTGAGAACCCGTGAGGGGAGGGAATGAGTGAGAGTATGCTTGGTGCAGACAGTGACAACAAAGCTTGTGGTGGTGACAGTGACAGAAGACCTAAAATGGAAAATCGCAGTTAGCTATGACAGTGAGCCTATGGTGGTGATGGACAGTGAACTTCTGGAAGTAATAGTAACATTACGACCCTGTTGGCCAGGGTACAGTAACCGGGCCTGCAGTGATGATAGTAAGCTTATTCCTTCACTTGCTGCTAACGCACACCTCTGCCAGGTGACGGTGACTTTAATCATTATCCTGCAACCAATTTCCTCATCCTGAGGCTCACCCGCCTGCTACCCCTGCGGTAGACAGCCTCCCTCCACCCACCATCGCCTTCCAACCCTGTTGAGAGAATCCACACAAAAGACCCAATTTCTACTCGTAATTGAGACGTTCCTCTCACAGACATCTCCCTTTCAGAACTTCAGCTGCTTGTCGCTTCAGGGATAACATCAAGACCGTGAATGTCGGCAGTACTTAGACCGGCGGTTACATTACATAAAGCGCCTCTCTCTAATAGAAGTTTGTACTGACGTTATTAGAAGCAGAGTTCAGGTTACAACAGCCACATTCACGTACTACGCACTCTTCACAACACATTTTCTTTTTCTTTGCTGCACACATCGGGTGTGGTGCCTGCTTTGCTACACACCTTAGGAGTGGTGTCTGCTTTGCTGCACACCTCGGGGGCTGTAACAGCTCTCTACACATTTCCTCTAACCGCTTCAGAGTCACTGTCCCTCAGAGAAAACATAACGACATACACATTCGAACCAGTCCGACTAACCAACTCTCTCCGTCTGAGTTCAAAAGTTGATCCACTTGCCCTTTGTCGTATTGTTAGATCTCTTTCCCTCTGCTGTAGATATTACTCCGGTTTAAGCTCGCGAGACTTGTCAGTGCATCCTCACCATTAGCTAAACTACGCAATACTCAGCAAGCCACTGTATCATATGACCACTGTGTGGCCGTTGAGAACTCAAGGGTGAGCCGTTGTGATATTGTTTGTTTTCCCCCCACCATTAAGCATTGGAAATCTTCACCATATCGTGTTCCTAACAGCTACGACCTGACCCTTTTAAAAAAGGCAGTTCATCTGCTTCTTCTAATAAAAAACTTACTTTTTTCCTCTCTCTCTTTTCTTCCTTTAAAGCCCTTCTATATTTCAATAAGCCTGGCCTGGATGGACAGGTCCAGAGCCTGTGCCCTCCAGTAACACAATAACAACATTCATATTTCCCGGCTGGCGACACAGTCTTACTTCCTGCTACCAACCGTCCCTCCAACGGTTTTCATGTTTTCCCATCTTCTGAGTTTATACAACAGTTTGGTTGCCAGAGCTCGATGAACACTAACGCACATGTACACAAGTTCTGCAACATTTAACACAGTTCTATAAACTAAAACATTTACCTGGAAAGTGTAAATAAAGTTAAAATGACACTATTACACTGGCTGGTAACTGATGCACGATCGACTTGCCTTGGGTTCGGATAATATCAACAGTGTGTATTTCGATTTTGGAAAAGGTGTCAACGAAGGACGACGAAATTAATCATGGTGATGTTAGATAAAATATTACACAACCTTTCAGTAAACATATGAGTATCTCTAACACCATCTTCAACCACGAAGTTGTGATTACATAATTAATATGGAAAATTTTGAAATGGCACAAAGCGTCCCTGGACTGTCTCATTTAAATCAGCCAAGATCACACAATCTCTCCCTACGTTCGGTGTCTACATTTTTTCAGAAATCACCAAGACCTCTGAGTTGGATAATCTTTATCAATGCTCAGCCAGAAAATATATAAAATAATGGCAGTTATCACCAAATTCCCATCGCTTGGTTGCCCAAACCAGAAAATGCGATTTGTACGGCAGGCCAGTAAACACATTAGTGAGGATGTTTGGAACCAAAGTTCATATAATACACTTCGAGCAGTTTACACCAAACACTCCAGACCCATGAAATTAAGGTAGGAGAGTGCGGTAGGCGCTACACAAAGAAGGGACACGGCAATAATCCCCTTCACTACACGTAACAGGATAAGGCCAGTCGCCGTAAAACAAATAATAGGAATTCCCCCCCAACAGTGCTGGAGATGTAGGGGTGCAGGAGGGGAGCTGCGGAGGGGGAAGTGCGTAAGGGAGGGGAAAGGGGGGAAGGGTGAGTAAGGGCGATTTCAATGTCACATATTGATCGTCCTCCACAACACGTGGTTGGCCATGATGCCAACACGGAGGTCTCTGTTTTCCCCCCGGCAGCACACTGCACAATGCAGGACGGCACAGATGACGGATACACTCGGTGAATACTGCAGCACAACACCACCACCCTAACCATCCTCATCGTTCCAGAGCCGACCTGACGTCCTTCCCTGAAGCCTGCGCTGCGATGTCTCGACCAGTTCCATCAACTGGAGGCATCGTAAGAGTAAGCTCAATGAACGGCTTTGTTTACTACGCGACCCGTCCAGCTGACGCGCGTCCTGCCGACCATACATACATCCGAGTCTTCTCAAAATCAGGATAGACTATTTTCATAAATTTGTTAATGCCATAAAAGGTGCGATACTTACATGGGAAGAATCACTACATACTACAAACCCAACCCCTTCAGCACGACGATACAACCCTTGAACAAGACGGTACGACCCATGGGTGTACGCATGGGTCGCACCGTCGTGCTCAAGGGACTGCAAGCCACACACCCCCAGTGTATGAGGTCATGGTCGGCAGGTTTCCTGACCCCCCCCCCTCCCCCAGTTTCCCAATACACGTAACAGTATAATCCAACTAACGACAACTTCCAAACGACTCTGTCCGTACATGACGACGCCACACGTGTAGATGCGTCTCCTGCCTGGAGGATGTGACCCAGCGAGCCACGAGCGAGTGCTGGGAACCGACATAGTGGCTCGTGGCGAGGCGCGTGCGTGCAAGGGGGCTGACACACCACTGATAACGGTGTGACTTACTGGTCCCCTCATCCCTCACCCCGACACTCACTACTCTCCCTCTCCCCTCTCACTCACCTCCCTAATGGAGTTCTCTCATCAGTTCCCCTCACTCCCTCACCCACTCACACCTCTCCCTTCCCTCTCCCCTCCATACTTCATCCAGCCACCTTCGCCAACCCGGTCGTAACCCCGACATGCTTACAGTAACTGCCGTCGCTATAACGCCTCCCTGTGCACTGGCTAGCCTCTTCGTCAGCAGCTTCTGCTCTCTGGCCTGCCCCTCCCACGTGTCTTGCCCAACGTAAGCCAGCCGGCCTACCATCCCGCTCGGCCCACATATACCCTCCCCGTTGGCCAGCAGCTCGCCCTCAGCCCTGTGTCTATATGACGACGGCTCAACGACAGGGCAGAGGTCCTCAACCTGGTGGGGTCTTCCAAGAGGAAAGCAAAATACAAAATGAAAGCCAGCGAAGATGTGAGACTGCGTAAAGACATGAAAACAAAAGGACAGACACAGGGTGTATGGAGGGCAAATGCACGTGTATGGCGGGAGAGAAGCTAAAGTCCTGCCCGTTAAGTAACAGCAACTTCCTCCCACCCAGTTACCTCCCTCACTCCCTTCACCTCACCCTCCTTGTTTAACTCCTCCTCTCCTTTACCTAACTCCCTTTCCCTTTCTGTCCCCTCCCATACGTCACGGTCGGGAGCAGAACACCACTATCTACAGTCACCTCCTCCCACCTCTCTTTCCCTTCCATTAGCCTCAGTGTTGACGTCGGCCTCACTGTGGTCAGTGTCTCTCCTCCCTGCGCGTTACCCCTTCCCCTGCCCCTCCACCAGCCCTGCCTCACCCCTTGCCCTGCCCCTCACTCTCCCGCCAGCCCCGCCTCACACATCATGCGTCTGTTCCTCCTCATCTAGCACATCGAGAGGGACCGGGTCCCTCGCCTCACACCAGCTTCCAGGCCACTGGTCTTCCAGAACTCAGTCCTCACCTCCCTTCCCCTCCCGCTCTACTTGACTCTGTTTTCCCTCCTCTCCAGTTCCTCAGTCAAACCCCTCACACACGTCGCTCCCTTTCCTGTATCCCCCGACCCCTGCGTTCGTCCACCTCTCGTCACATCCCTCTTGCTCCCGATTCCACTTCCTACCATGCCCCTCTGGCCGCCAGTCAGTCTCCCTCCCTCCCTCCTAATCCTCCCACTCCCCCAACACCCCATGTCATCAGGTAGTTACTTATTCATCGTCTTCATAATCCTCTTGCCTCCCCCATCCTCCTCGGCTGCCTGGCCTTGCTAACACAGTCCCTCCTGATTCTGAAATAAATATATACCAAGGTACTTGGTCCGCAGCTGGCGGTGCCCACACAGCAATGGCCTTCGGACGTATACCACGAATGTTCCTCACTATATGACCCAGTGAACAGTAACGCACGCAGCACATTTATACCATAAAGGAACATATACGAAAAAAAACAACAACAACATATCCCTCCCTAACCAGAAGCAGCAGCCAGGGGAAGTACTATCGTTCACGCTTGGGAATACTAAAGTGAGGTCCGGAGCCATCTTCCATCCTCCGTGTCAAAAGGCAGTACCCAGCAGCCGCCCAGGGAAGCACTACCCTTATTTGTCCACGATATCGGCACAAATCAAAACCCTAACTGAGGACAGTTAAGTCATACCCGGGACCATCTCACGCCCTCCGTATCGGGAATGCTGGTATTACTCTTTGTCTTATCAAAACTAAACACATGGGAGCTACCGGGCAAGAGCTGATAACCCGTCACTTCGTACAGTTATCCTCTTCTTTTTCCCCTCAATCTTCACACACACACACAGTAATGTCCACAAATGATCATAAAAGAGGAAAAAAATCAGGGGCCGATACAAGTGGAAGCTGAGACGGCACGGGCAGCTACGGCCCTAATCAAGGCCATCCCATTAACGCTATATATATATATATATAAACCCTAGCCAGAGCCAGGTAC
>JAYMFT010055793.1:0-15089 GCA_038088735.1 Panulirus argus | reverse complement strand
ATATATATTTATTTATTTATGTGTGTACCCGGACTCCACCTGTTCGACGTTACAACGCAAGTAAAAAGACATTCT
Source organism: Panulirus argus (assembly GCA_038088735.1). Lineage (NCBI taxonomy): Eukaryota > Metazoa > Arthropoda > Malacostraca > Decapoda > Palinuridae > Panulirus > Panulirus argus. The sequence goes on along the minus strand of JAYMFT010055793.1, from coordinate 15,014 downwards.
GGCGAGGCTGTGTTATTATAAGTACAATCTCATCAATGAAATCCTAGCTCCAAAGGAGTCTACATTTCCATAGAACTGAAAGTAGCGCACCCTTAGACTGCAGGAGCAATATAACAAAGGTACTAGGGTAATTACTGATAAATAGTCATAAATGTCATAAATAAATAATATACGTGGAAGCCTTGCGGAAGTACACATAGTGATACAACACATGCAATGGCGCGCGTGTGTGAAAGAACGAGCCACTGTATAGCAGATATACGTATTGGTAAAAGAATTCAGACTTCTGTGCCTCTTCAGAGTAAACCTTTACGAGAGACCAGTCAAACGCGCCTCTATCAGCTTCAGTATAAAGGTTTTAAATTCGGTGGCCGCCAGATAAACATACACACCCTTTACATTACGGACCATGAACGATCCCTTTAGGTTCGGAATATTTAGTATGGGTTCGTATTACACACTGAAGAGTTATTCTTAGGGGTAGCTAGGTCACAGCCTAACAATGCCCGTCTCCAAAGCAATGGATGGTCATAACTCATATCCCAGTTATTAATCTTACTATTACCATAATAATCAACTATGATGTATCATTACCAATAATAACATTAATAATAATAATAATAATAATAATAATAATAACTATAATAATGAGAAAAAATGGACAATATCATCAGTCAGAAAATTCAACCTTAAATATGAAAAAAATAGACACACACACACACGTGTGTGTGTGTGTGTGTGTGTGTGTAAAGTAATCGATAAAGATAACGACCACCTTCATTAATTCCTGCCGCCAAAAGTGTTGTGGACGGTGACGCAAAAGAGGTTAGAGGGTATTTTGCGAGCTCCACGAACCGGGTCACAATGGTGGAATTATATAAGAAGTTACATGACGAGGAAACTATTGCCAACAGGCAAAGTTTGGGCAATTCTTTCACGTGTCTACAGATCCCATGCCTACGTGCCTATGTACCGAATTTCACCAGCTTTCTCCAGTCATTGAACACTGACCCCTTCTGCAAGACGGTACAAGACCTTTAAGGGCGATGGTATGACCTCTGAACAAGATGGTACGGCCCTTAAGATCACGACAGAGGGAACCTTGAGCACGACAATACGACCCACATGTACAACAGCCTGGTCTTCGACCTGATCCTAAGCTCTTACAGGATCAGGTATTCGTCAGGTCTGGTCAAAATGCCACACTATCATTGCACAAGGGTCGCACTGCCGTGCTCAAGAGTCTTACCGTCGAGCTCTAGGGGGATATAGGCAGCACCAGATCAAGCGCGCCAACTGCATATCATCATTATCATCTTGTCTGTGGTCACACTGGATAGTCGTATTGCCTGGGGGCTGGAGGGTAACTGCTGACGCGAGCTGCTGGGTGAGTGCCCTTGCGCAAAATGTGCAGTTTCTTCCTTTACGGACACGGGCGGCTGGACAGCGGGAAATGAACTAAGAGGACACGAAAAACGATGCAAAACACAACAGAACTTTCCCATCTACCCAACTCGTCACACACACACACATACACATACGCACACACTAAGGTTAAGGTGTGTGTGTGTGTGTGTGTGTGTGTGTGTGTGTTGTGTGTGTGTGTGTGTGCGCAGAAGTAAAGACATGGTACGTATATACAAGGTTAAGAGACAGGGCAATATAAAACTCACTACTTTTAACACAAATAATAATCACACGCACGTACACCAGTTTGATGACGTCTAAAGCGAGCAGTTCTTCGGAAGATGCAAAAACTTAAAAGGCAGTATGATGGTAAAAGAAAGTTCAAGAGATGGTGACCCCTAAAATGTACAACTCCCTCCCCGTACTCCACAAACAGATAAATATTACAAACACACACACACAATCATCATCATCACATATATTCCTTACAACCTTCTGATAAAGACGGTGCGACCCTTGAGCAAAAGATACAACCTAAGGATATCATCGCCTGATCAAAAATATCATCACATCCAAAAGGTCGTACTGTGGTGCTGAAATGGGTTTGTTTACCAAGACTAATTCAGTTAATCTTAAATACAATCCAATTACATCGACGTGGCAGTATGAACAAAACATCAAAGACAAAAGCTGAAAAGAATTTAAGTAAATAAAAATATTTCATAAAAAAAGGGGGACGAGATTTCAGCTGTGATGGCAGTCGTAATGGAATGTTGGCCCCTTACCCAATGGTACGCTCATCACCAACATTCTTCACTCGTAACCTCTCCACCACCTTCATATTCCCCCTCCCCTCTTCTACTAGCCAATCTTCTGTATATCTTTCGGAATATCCCCTTTACATTTTTCATTTGCCGATTGTATTTATTCATTACGTCTCGTTTTATCCGCAACGATCGATCCCATTTAAAGGGCAATGGTTCACTCTCCATTTCGACCAGCCTAAACTTTTACCCCTACTTCGCCCTTTCACTCAGCCTCTGCTCCCTCGTCCATCAACCATACTAATTGCTCTTCCATTCACAGTGTTTTCTTTACGAGCTTAACCCACTCCTACATACATCCCTCCGTCCCCTTCCCCCGTGCAGGAGCTGTGGCGAGCGGTGGTGGTGTGTTTCGGCCCCCAAAGGGACGGACGCCTGCAGCAGCAGCAGCAGCTCATGAACGCAACACACGCAGAACCATCCACCAAGTAACATTCGCTCAATCCACCAACTCAGGTAAACATCTCTTTAATACTGGGACAGAATTTCAGCAACTTGAGTGAGACAGTGCGACTGCTTGAGCATAAGGATACGAACCACGAGCATGAAGATACGACCTCTGGGCGTGAGGACGCAGAAGAGGTCAATGCATCTTTTTTTTTCGCTGTAGGCTCCAGTTACGGGCAGAAGGACGTCAAGGCCGGGCCTTAAGTGAAATACAGAGAGGATTATGAAAGGGCAAAAGAAGAGACAAAGGAAAATCTAAAGATCGTACCATCGTGCTCAATGTACAAATATGATCTTTACCGAGTCTGAAAGGCTTTTGAGGCAGCGTGCACAACTCTCAATATATGATGAGCGTCCTTCCTCAAGACCAAAGCACATCAGATATGTCAGAGAGTGATTCTGTACGTTAAGGTCGTAGTTGTAAAGCACGGGGAGTGCAGATGTACTGTACTTGAGACTGGCACCCACCTCTCCTACGACCTCCACTTGACCTTTCATGCTGGCCGCTTATGATGAACGGAAATTCATGATAAAGTCTGCTGTTATAAAGCTGCCGCAATGAATCAAACGCACTGGTCAGTATTGCTGGTATGCGGTGTATATTTCGACAGATGAATATACCGATACATATACACAGTTTGTTGGTGGCAATTTCCACAACAATAGGAAGGAATGCAGTAATTTACTTTACTCCTGGGCATGGGTGAGAAAGAATACTGCATATTTATTTCCAAGTGTCGCAGAGGGCAAGAAGGGAGGGAAGGCTGGAAATCCTCCCCTCCTATATCAGTTTCGAAATGAAGGAACAGAAAAGAACAAAGCTAGGATTTTTCCTTTACGGCATCTGTTACTGATGCCTACCCTGTTCATGCGGAAAATAGCGAAATAGTATAAAAAAAAACTTTCCTTCTGCTATCTTAATATTGCATATACAATTTTCCTCCAGAAGCGTCGTTTGTTTTCGAGAAAAAGGCAAATTTATGAAGGGAAAGAAAGAACTACCAAGTCTTCCCTGAAAAAAAATTTGAGACACCCATTTCTTTCTTTTGTTCCATGCATATTCCTAGGCTATAATTCGAAGTCTACCATAATCATTCTTATATATTTCTTGTAAGGTTTTAAAATAGTTGCGCATTCATTTTGTTTTATGAAGCTATATCAAGTTTGGATTTGTTTTTTACACTGTTGACGCAAAACAAACGTAAAATAAGCTTATTTAGGAATATTTTGGTTGCTTTAATCTTGTAATGTTTCAAGTGCTGGTTCGTTTTCCCCGTGTTACTTTCAGCGCGAAAATGTGTCAGCTGTTCCATGAATCATCTCGATATATCTTCCATCATCGCCACACACGATAGTTACTGGGCTGATATAACGTGAGGAAATAAGTGAATATCAATCACCATGCTCTATGTCAGAGAGGTGCGTGTGAAAAAAAAAAAACTGATTTCACTGTAACAGACGACAGTTACTTTGGTCCACATCATGTACTATGCCCAAAGAGGATTTAATTCAAATGCTTTAACGGAAGGTTGCGAACATCAACATTCAAACGTCTTCCTCACTCCTTACTTTGTACGACGATGCCAAAGTTCTATCCTTGCTCTCGCACACCTCTGCTCACCTAAATGAAGTACGAATCGTTCGCTGAATTTAGCTCTGTACGAAATTCGTTAACCTCACGTTTTCACTGGTCTTCAAAGGCGGCCTCCCCACTGTATGGGGGTTCCCTCAAAATTACAGAATGGCGGGAGAGGCCGTGAAGTTAATGGCATTATAACTCTTTCTCTCTTTACCTATTTCTCATTCCAATAATTAAATTAACTAAACTAATTTTTTTACAAAGTATTAATAAGGTGACACGAGGAAAGTAAATAATAACCGAAAATGTTAACCTTTTCTGAAAACGATACTACGACACTCGCCAGATGCTTCTGGTATCATTGTACAGGGGTACCTAGTGACAGCACTAGGATCCCGATTCCTCTATCAGGGAATAAAGTATTGAAACTGAACTGAACTGACCCTTGAACACGAGGGGCACGTCCCTAGGATGTGATAATATGACTTCTGACCTGACCTTAATGGGTCAGATCAAAACCCACACCATCAAAACCATAGGCTGTACCGTCGTGCACAAGGGGCGAATCTAACAAAGCATATGCAAAGGCGCTAGACTAGGAGTTTGTGATGCAGGAGAGATGATATACAAGGCTAGTGAATGGCTGGGAACCTGCAACAGGGCGTAACTTCCTCCACTAGTTTTTACCCAGTTCCGTCATGAGTTCGACTCTCAGTGACTTGACACAGGAAGGCGAGTTATCTTACTGTGGGAGGAGACATTGTGGACTAGGGTACACAAGGCTGGCGATGGTGGTGGGATGCGACCACTGGCATGACCTTCAACACATAAAATCCAATGAACTTTTTCCAGTTTAGGGTTTGCCTGTACTGTATAGCCAAACTCGTATACTTAATACATCCTTCAGAATAAAAGTCTTAATTGTAAATTGTTCTTGATTATATGAAATAAGAGCTATAAGAGTAAGTACCATACGAAAGAATCATACTGCTGGAAGTCATATTAGTGACTATTACACCACTAACAATCACACGAGAGAACACCACCACTTGGGGGTCACACTTGAGAGAACCACACTTCTATGACTCACACGAGAGAGAGAGAGCCATACATCTAGATGTCACACACCGCTGACAGCCACAATTCTAATGTTCATAATGCAGGAAGTCACACCCGTGAGGGCCACTCTTGCGAGGAGTCACGCTTACCTTACCTTACCTTACTCGAGATCTATTCTGGAAGCTCGTTTCTACCTCCACAGCTAGTCTTCTGTAACCAAGCCATACTGCTGCTGCTCCTCTGACCTAGCCAGCTTTCTAAGACCGTGCCCAGTAGGCTTATGTATCCACTACAATGTTTGATCAAGTATACTTTGTGTGCATCTAACTTCAGGCCCCAGATACAGACACTACTTTTAGTTACTGTACTTATGTTACGTTTGTTCGTTACTGGTTTATTTTCCTTAATCTTCTTTATTTCAAAAAAAAAAATCGCTATCTAGTATCATTTTTATCCCTTCCAGTATTCTAGATATGTATATCACTACTTCTCTAGCGTCTGCAATACGGGGAATAAAGGTGATTTCAGTCATTCTTATTAGTTTTACTGAAGCTTTAAATGTTTTTTTTCACATTCTAGGTAGGTTATATCACCTTCGATAAAAAGATTATGTTTACCATATGACACCTTCCTGGTCTAGGGAGTATTACATGTAATACGTTACGCTATCGCTAGGTCTGAATCCCTCGCTATGAATAGGTTCGCAAAGTCTAGCTTACCATCTTCATTGAGACACCTATGGTCAACAGAGCTATCATCCGTAGAGCTTTTACTCGCCTCTTCAGGATATACTGATGCTTTGTATTCGTCCTGTATACGTGTTAATTTGAATTTCTTATTTTTCCCCATAGTGAGGTAGTTGAACTAAACCAGTAACAATCAGTTTTTAATACCTGCAGGAGCACGACAGTATGACACTTGAGCACGCTGGTGCGACCCTTGGGCATGATGGCCAAACCATCATGCCCTAGCGTCTTATCGTCAAAGGAGTCACACTGGTATAAACAATGCTTGTAAAACAACATGAAAAGCGAAAAAAAAAAAAAAACGACGCTAGCGTGTCGTACTGACGAGAACTTGGAAAGACACGAAGAAAATTTAGTCACGGAGAAAGAAGAAAGTCTGTCATAATATCACACTGGCAAGAAAAGCCCTTGTGTGTATTTCTGAATTCTAGATTTGCACCATTAAGACACACTGGAGAGAACTACACTACTGAATCACACTGGAAAGAAATGCAGCTGTGAGAATCAAATTGGTCACAGTAGTGACAGCCCAGTGGGTATCCAGAATCTGGTCAAGGATAACGAAGAGGAGTGCGCTTGTCGAGTTATCTGGTTAAAATAAATCACAAACATTAGTTAAATTCTCATAAAATCGAAAATAGCTGTTGTAAAGAGGTGGGTTCATTATTTGACCGGCGACTACTTTTGAATAAAAATATATGTACGATATTTGATAACATAAAACAGCCGATTACAACAATCAAGTGAGTCGTTTTCAATGAACTAAACTGATGTCCTTTTGCAGATACGAGAAGGTTTCGTTATCATAAACATCTGTCATTATGAAATGCCGAAAATGACGGGGCTGTTTCTAAGGTCACAAGTGTAAACCGTTGAAACAATCAAATGTAATATACACGTAAATCTATTTTCAAGAGACTAAAAAGGTGAGAATAACTGCGTATATATATACTATCACAGAGTACGTTGGTGTATACTGTTGAGGTGGGGGAAGAGGCGATCACCCCCTTAAATACCCCCCTCCCCCCATGGTGACAGCCATGCTAGTGAGAAGCATACGTGTGAGCTCACACCTGACGCATCACAACACTTATGAACAAACTTGAGGGGGCTACGCTGGTTAAAACCAGAGCCACAACGATACACACTGGTGAGAATCACCTGCTGCAAGACTCGAACCTTGGCTCAAAGAACAGGAAGCGTGAGCGCTACCACAGAGCCGCTGAGGGCCAAGGGAACCGAGACACTTCGAGTGTAACAAGTGAATCACAATGGGAAGTCAAAATGGTGAGAAACACAAACGATGTGTTACATTAATAAGGAACACAATATGAGAACTACACTGCAATAAGCCACACGAAGGGTAACTGGCATTCCCTCATGTAGAACGACTGTGACAAATCATGGGCATAAAAAAGGTCGTAGATCAGGTCATGACCTGTAGTTTACAGGTTACAGGAAGGCTACCAAGCCAGGTCATGACCTTTACCATGTACCAGGTTATGACCAGGGACATCTGAATCAACACTGCCAACAAGGAGGACCTTTCTCTCTACCAGGAAACCCATCTGCAAATCTCAAGACGCCACACTTACGTAAGTCAACACGATAAAAGTGGATGGAAGCCTGTGGCGGGGCCAATACCCGCAGCGAGGTAAACACAAGGGAGGCAGTGATCATCCTGCTACAGTACCAGCTGCCGTGGGGGAGCACGAGAGGCCTGGGTGATAGTGGGAGCGGGGTGGGATGTGCATCTAGAGAGGGCGCCAAACCTGACGACAATGATGAAGTCCATGATGACGTTCATGACAATTATGACATCGACGTTGTGGCGACGGAGAAGGAGGAGGAGGAGGAGGACCAAGACAATGGCTTTCCTGATGTTGGTACTGTTATTGTTAGGGAAGCTGGTCAGGAGCAGGGGAAGGGGGGAGGAACAGAACAGTGACAACAGAAGACTAAGGGGAGCTGCTGAAGGGGATGGTGACGACGACGAGACGGGAGGAGACGAGACAGTGGTGGTGGGGAGACTAGAGGGGTGGGAAGATACTGGCTGTCTCACCAGTGTGTGGTGTATGGCGAGTAGTGTGGTGGTGGGGCAGTGCTGGAGTAATGTTGTTGTTGTTGTTGTAGGTGGTGGTGGTGTTTGTGGTGTAGTGTGCCACATGTTGTTGTCACAGGTGGTGTGTGAGTGTGTGTGTGTGTGTGTGTGTGTGTCACAAAGCTTGTGTTCACTAGATACTGCCGCCGACACCTTCGGCCATGTTGAAACTTATAGTCTACCAATCAATCCCCAACTCCCACGTCTGCTGACACTCCTCCCCCACGCCGTCCGACACTCTTCCCCCCATGCCTTCCGACACTCCTTTCCCCCACGCCTTCCGACACTCCTACAATAACTTCTGGTTCCCCATCTCTTCCCCTACTCACCCCCGGAGAGACGATTTCTAAAATTAGTGAGGACAAAAAACGTGGACCAACGTGTAGACCTATCTGAGCGCGGTAGTAAGCCAGGCCTCCTTAGCCCACTAATCAGTTCTCTAGCACCAGAGTCTCCCCAGAGCCGCTAGCCGGGTTAGTGGTGCATTACTGGTGAGCAACGTGCCAGAAATTACTATCCTTCCCCATTATGAGCGACTTAATTCTACGTGTGAGCAAGACGTCTATAGAATTAAGTACCCAAAAGCGTTCGCGAATTAATCCTTCATCGCAGCATTATCAAACCTCTTACATCTAGGTATTTAAAGGCAACATCTTCTACCTTTTTTTCTTCATAATTATATAATCAACATATTCCAGTGAGTCGATGCGCTAATTTTCGTATGACAACACAAGATTGTAAAGTTTTGATTTAAATCAAACGTATTAAATAATTCTTTTCGTGCAGTCTATCAAAACATGTATTTTGCAGTAGTGCAACAACAAAAGCACTACTTAAAGCAAAAGCTTCATTTCATAAAAAAAAAAAATCTTGACTTTCAAAGTGCTTCCGACAAGACCTGACAATACGACCCGATTTGTCTCAAAAATGGTCCTTGCTGTCTCAGACTTTGTCCGAATCGTCTCAGGTATGGTCCGAAAAGACTGAAGTCTCAATTTTGTAAGTTTTCTTGGTTTGGTCCGAGTTCTGTCGCCTTGGCCGTAATTGTCTCAGGTCTAGTTCAAGATATCTTGGTGCAATTCATTTTATGTTCTAGCTGCGTTGTTCCCACGCTGGTCTAAGGAACACGACAGAAAGCCTATGTTAACCGCAAACTAAAAATACTAAACCAAAGTTGTCTCAATCTAGCCCGCCCCGTCCTCATGCCAGCCTAGTTTTGCTATGAAATCCATCTTTAATCCCTTAAGAAAGACGGTACGACGTTTGAGTACGACGGCACGACCCCCCAGTACGATGACCTGGGCCTTAACCTGATCCTAACTGGTCTACTCTAGGGTCGATCGACTGTTTGCGTCAGGAGTTAAGTCAAGCCCACATCTTCTGACTGTCTTTAGCTCTAGTACACACACACACACACACACACACACACACACACACACACACACACACACACATATACACACACACAGGCCCGTGGTACACGTCCTAGTGTACGCCATGTCCTCACTCTTCCCCTTGGCCAACCGGAAATGAGAGAGAGAGAGAGAGAGAGAGAGAGAGAGAGAGAGAGAGAGAGAGAGAGAGAGAGAGAGAGAGCTAACAAGTTATACTACAACACTACATGTGAACTTCTATCTTTCTCGGGACTAAAGACAAGAATCTATTGGTTACCGCTTCTACGTTCTGCCAAGGAATGATCGGTGGGCCAAACACCGACAATGCGACTCGATAACACCAATAATACAAGATGAGTACAACGGAAGAAATAAAGGGGAAGGTAACGGACAGAAGAAAATAACAGGAGAAGAAGGGGACAGAAACGAAGGGTTGAAAGGAGGGCCGACTGAGGCCAAGGCAGCGACAGCAAGAGTACCAGCGGCTTCCAACAAACAACCAAAGGCTTAGGACGGGTGGCCGGCCACCCCACCTGCTAAAGTAATCCACACAAGCATGGCAGGCCGGCGCCCGACCCCACGCCCACCACACACCCTGAAATGGAGGAGAGTGCTGGCGTTGGGGAAGACAAGACAGCAGAAGATGCAGTTGCTTCATATGGAGAGAAACTGATATATATATATATATATATATATATATATATATATATATATGGTCTCATAAAGAAAATAACATGTATAATGCAAAGCCGTCAGTAAATACAACAGATAATACTACTGACACCTCGAACCAAGTCTTCTTTGTCCCTTGGGCACGACGGAACGATCCTTGAGCATAATGATCAAACGCTTGGGTATTACTACCCGTATGATCCTTCAGCGTAGCAATACAAACATTGAGCATGACGATACGACCCCTGGGTATGTTAACGTGACCTTTGACCTAACACTTAATCAAGGGTCATTCAAAGTCTGCGATCATCTCATATTCGCCCAAAAATCGTGTCTAGGAAAAAAAAATTCAAACACTCATCAGTAAACTGGAAAAGATCATTAAAGACGACGAGGCTGTTATTTATCACTAAACTTTTATTGCTACAATTTACTGTACAAGAAAACGGGATGAGGTCTCGGAAAAATAATTAAAGGAACGCCGAGGAATGAACCTAAATCACATTTAATCCCAATAAATTCCATCTTCTGCTCCTGTAAAGGAAAACCATCATCTACGTGGAACAGTTTTACGGCAGCCTAAAATGCAGTCCGACCCTGTAATTCCAGGAAGCGTGGAACAGTTGGAACACTCGCGCCTGGAAACCCATAAAAGCCTTCACATCCGTGAGGGGCAGCGATAAACACAGCCTCCACGTCTGAAGTAATCGATTCTCATCAGGTCATTAACTGAACCTACATGACCTCTGACTTCCGTGATTCCACTCACCTCTTGATCTTTCCTGACCGTTGAACGTATTGGTTCCGGTTTTATAATAATAATAATAATAATAATGGAATGTTCATTTACCAATAAAGTTATGCATAGTAGAATAACATCATGTCTTGGTTTACAACAATATATTACATGGGTAACTTATGTTAACGTGATTAAAGAAACAAAACAAATCTTTCGTGTTTTGTACTTTGGTAGTGTATAGACCCGTGATGAAAGCATGCCACTAGACGGAGGACGCTTTATCAAAAACACGTTGTCTCTCTCTGTCACTTGAGGTCTTAACCCTATGGGTAATACGGTACGACCCTTGGACACGACCTATGTGTACAACGGTACGATTATTGGGCACGACCTGTATATGCTGCGGTACAACCCTTGAGCAAGAAATGTGTGTACTACGGTACGATCCTTGGGCACGACCTGTGTCCTGCGGTACAACCCTTGGGTACGACTACTGTGTGTACTGCGTTACGATCCTTGGGTACGACCTGTGCGTGCTACGGTACGATCCTTGGCCACGACCTGTGTCCTGCGGTACAACCCTTGGGCACGACGTGTGTGTACTGCGGTATGACCATTGGGCACGACCTGTGTACTGCGGTAAGACCCTTGGGTATGATGGCTCAGGGATTGTGCTGAAGTGGTCAAGGTTGCCTCTGGACGGCAAAACTCCCCTTAGTACAAAACTCTTTACCAATAACCATCGTAAAAGTTCACAAACAAAAACAAAATACATCGCTCATATTAATATGCAGCTCAAGAGAAACGAAGAAAAAAATGCATGACAGACCTTTATGCCCCCCCCCCCCGCCCCCCTACCCCATGATAAACTTCATAAGGATTGAAAATGAATCTCAAACTCCTAAGGATGGAAAAAGATCTTCTAAAGACAACATCTCTCGGGAAAGACAGACACAAACAAAAATATTCAGCTGTATCGACCCCACCGGGACGTGGACAATGATATGGTCGCATCCTGGCTTCGCTTCCCATTGTGCAATCATTGGCAAAAGCTCCCACGGAGTCTTTCGACGTAATATCCAACGTGAAGACTCTTTTACAGGTGACAGCGTCAACTTCACTTTTCGTCCTAAACAGGTATTGGTGCATTAAGCAGCGCCCCCTCCCTGCGATAGGTCAATAGTAAAAGAATCATATACTGTCCAACACGTTGATATTAAAGTTGGTCATCAGGCAAAATATAATTAAATCAAAACTCTCCTGGACCATCTTTCCACACAAAAACCAGTCGGATATAGAGGCAAACCATCCACCAGTGTTATCACCATTTTGGGGCGTTGATTTTATTTCTTCTAGAAATCAGTGTCATCTAATCTTCGGTTGAGAGAGACTTAACATGGGGACAGTTGCCCCTCTACACTGGAAAAGGTAGAAATATTAAATTCACTACTCCAGCCGAGGCTTGTAACAACCACAGTCTACTTCATATATCATCCCCTTGAGGTTTAAGGTCAGGGCATCATGCATATGGGGTCGAACCTTCGTGCTCAGGGGTCGTACTGTCGTGCTCAAGGGTCGTACCGTCGTTCTCAAGGACTGAACAGTCGTGCTCAAATATCGAACCGTCGTACTCAAGGACCGAACCGTCGTGCTCATGGATCGAATCGTCGTCCTCAAGTGTCGTACCGTCGTGCCTCAGAGATCAAAAACAAATAATACGGACTCTTTTTTCCCCTGGGATTCTCAGCTAAGGCAGTCTGGTCTGCAACAATTCCCACCGCCAACCATGGTTCGCTGATGCAAAATAAAAGTCATCCCCAGGCAACTTAATTTCACCCCGAGAGGCACGGCCCGTCAATGCGACAATGGCCCCCTGCCAGGCCAGGAAGCCTGGAGAACCTCACAACAGCAACAACTTATCAACTCCCAGCAAATGTGACGCGTGTGTGACACGAACTTGTGACAGCAAATAATCTGACTTCATCAGACTACATTCAGGAATATATGTTATGTGTTTTGGTATTAAATATAATGTTTTGCGTCAAGTGGAATGGGGGAAAAACATATTCCTTTCCTCCGTTCGTTTCAATATTACTATATACATTGGATATTGTAAAAAATTTAATTCTCGGCGACTCAAGTGTACTTAACACACTTTCCTGAGCACATGCAAGAAAGTAAATTTAAATCATAGATTACAGTTTTGTTACAGACAGACGTTTCTTCTTCCTGTTCCCTGAATGTGCCTGAAATTAAGGTAACGCCTTTATACGCCAGCTGCGCAATGGCGTCTGTTTACTGGAGAACATGATTACTTCTATGACTGGGGAGTCACAGGAGGCGGCTCCTATGGATGTTAGTCACAGAAGGAGGTCTGGTCGGGGCTGGAATTCACAGAAGGCGGTCTGGTCGGGGCTGGAAGACACAAAAGGAGGTCTGGTTGGGGCTGGAAGACACAAAAGGAGGTCTGGTCGGGGCTGGAAGACACAAAAGGAGGTCTGGTCGGGGCTGGAAGACACAAAAGGAGGTCTGGTCGGGGTTGGGAGTCACAAAAGGAGGTCTGGTCAGGACTGGGAATCACACGAGGTCTGGTCGAGGCTGGGCGTCACAGAAGAAGGTCTAGTCTAATCTAGTCTGGAGTCACAGGAGGAGGTCTGGTCTGGTCTAATGTGGTCATGTTGGGGACTGGGCGTCGCAGGAGGTGGTCTGGTCCGGTCTGGTCAGGTCCAAGCCGGTCGAATATTTGAAGTCTGTCGCTGGCCGGCACGGGGGACATTGGCCAACAGACCGGCCGCGCAGCTCCACGTTCCTCCCAATTGCTCAACTCGGAAATGACGGGAAAGAACACAGTCGGCCACACAGACCCACAGCCAGCCAGTGCAAATCATCGGCGATGACCCAGTATGTGTGTACGACACTGGATAAAAAAAAAAAAAAGGGCAAGACGATCACCTGGGCATCATTCATCAAGGTCAGACGACGGGTTATACAAGATGTCGCTCTCATGAAGCAACACCAGCAAAGACATGGACGCTGGTGTAAAATACCTATCAGATATAAAACATCTGATGCGTCATTCTTAAGCATCTGGATATGAGCGGGGTCGCTCTGGGCGAGTTATCTTATGATTCTGGAGAGTTACTAAAGGCCTGGGTTCTGTCTCAAGAGATCAGTAATCATTACTTACGTTACCATTATAAATGTGGGGAGTTGCTATGCACTGGGCTGTGAAGAACGAGAGGTAACACCACCATCCTTTACTTACCACTATCAGCACCACCACTACACCACCAACAACACCAGCCCACACCACCACACTCATCCCACGGCCTCCCTTTCCAACGTACATCACACACAACAACAACAACGCACATCATCATCACCATAACCACCTGGAACATTAAAGAGACCATCATTACACCAGCATTCTCCAACACCACACTTAACAATCTCCACCACCACCAAAACAGGCACTCTGCAACACCACCACCACCAACACTGCTTTTAAAAGCTACTCCAGTGATGTAAAAAAAAAAAACATTGTCATCTTGAGGCACGAGGGTAAACAGTAGTAGAGAGGGGGAAAAGAGAGACCTAGGGACACAGAGAAAGGAAATAAAAGCATGGGATGAAAGGAGTTTTTGAGAGGGTATGGCGAACCTGGTGTTTCACATTACTCCAGCGTTGCTTGTAAGTTATGCATATGTAATTCTTCTGCAAGCGCCAGTCGGTAACTACAAAAAGAAAACCCAACTGTCTATATGATGATCACCTGAAAATATGCCCCTCCTTGCATAGGTTAGGTTGGGTGTGTTCCTAACCTAATCTAGCTCACAAAAACGTTGGACTGGGCGAGTCTGTGAGTGATTATTTATCCATATGTTGCGTGATCGGGGCCCGCACATGCAGAAGGGTGCGAGGCGTGCATGGGATGGAGGGAACTGAAACGATGTGGTATTTATACAGGAATCGACATGCCTGTCAATGTATTGAACCAAGGCATGTGAAGCGGCCGGGGGACACCATGACGAGGTCTATGGGGCCTG
>JAYMFT010055792.1:0-29600 GCA_038088735.1 Panulirus argus | reverse complement strand
GGCTTCGGTAATGATAAAATATTAGAACTCCTGCTGAAGTGTGATTATCCTTACTGAATATATATATATATATATATATATATATATATATATATATATTGAGACTGTCGTAATTATTGGTGTCACGAACTATAAGTAGACATGACCAACCTTGTGCCATTGTAATCTAGCATGTTTACTGTGTCAGTCAGAGCACTTCCATTTGTCACTTTTATGTCACGTCCCCTGACAACGGAAGGACCCGGTCCCCAGTTGGCCTCAACAAGAGCAGGTGGTCAGGTTGCACTCAGCTCGGTACCTCCGGCGAATGTGGCCGCTGGCGTGCCAGGACCTAGACTTGGTCTTGTCCTGTTATAAAGAGGTTGGTGGTCGCCCTGACTCTTGCTGTCGAGCCGGACCCGTGTATGGAGAGCTTGGGGGAGACCTAACTCTACGGGACTGAGACGATGATCGTGGATGTAGATCTCCTTTTAGGATCGACTCTTTCAGCCAGTCATGATTTCCCAAGCGACAGTCCGCATGATACAGACACTTTTTCTTTTCTTTTCTTTTTTTTTTTGGACATCACAAGGACATTTTTTTTTTAACCTGCCGTACTTCGGGTAACAGAAACTTCAGCTGGGTTCGTCCAGCTCTGTGTCATGATTGTGATGTGAGGGAATGAGAGGAGCTCCGAGGGCTCTTCTCCTGCTCCTGAATTCTGTGTGTGAGGCTGTCTGTTCCTGGGCATCCTGCTATGTCTGTAGGTGTTCACGGCTCCGCCTGTCGTATTTTCCCTGCACTAGGTCAGCAGGCAAGGCCATTCGCTTGATCTGATCTGACGGAGATAAAGACATGTGTTCCTCAACCACAGCTTATTACCATATGAGGTGGGGTGCCAAATGTCCGGCACATTCATTCTGCTGCACCATCTGCCAGGGCGTCCCCCTCCTCCCTGAGGTACTGCCTGAGAATGCTGGCCTCACCTGCCCGACAGCATTGTCGTATTCTTAGATGCAAACTTTTTTTTTATCTCCCTCAAAGTCGTAAAAAATGTAAGACCAGGAGGCTGAGTACCTGGGGATGGAGACATAACGTGGTGATGTCAGGCCAGTCGTAACACTGCTGCAGGAAGGAAGGGTTGAGATGTCCCTCTGATTTTGTGAGCTGTTGCTTGTGTGTGTGTGTCGCGTTTTTTATCATCGTAATTTACCATTCATCATGAGGAGTTACTGCACGTGCCAGAGGTTTGTCCCTGGTGCCGTGTCATTACAGATGGCTGTGTACCCATGGGAGGAAACTGCAAGTCTCGGGAGGTGGATATTGTCCAGTGGTGCTGACGAACATGGAAAAGTTTACGGGTGGAATATTTGCAGAGTGTAACTGGTCATCCAGCTGGTAGTGGTGTGAGCAGAGGAGCGGGACATCCAACACCTCCTCGCCGCCCAACGTGACCAGTGATAGAGACGAGCTTCTTCGACTGACGTAGGTACAGTGAGATCGGCTGTACATGGCGCCGTGCCCCACGCTGGACACGCAGGCATGTCCTTCACTGGTCAGCTTAGAAGTTTACAGGCATTCGTGAGGTATGGTGTGACGCCCGTCACCTGCCTGTCCCTCATACCGTCTTGTTGTGTGTGTGTGTGTGCTGTACCCTCCGTCCCCTTGTGTGTGTGTGTGTGGGGAGTGACCCTGGTGCCGGAGGACGCCCCACTCACATCCAATGACCGGTTGGTGTTCATCTCCTCGGCAATGTTTATCCCGTTTCAGCGTGTGGGTATTGCGCCTGGCGCCGCCGACTTGCAGCATCACTTCTGTAAATATTTGACTCTTGAGTTTGGTGTGTGTGTGTCTTTAAGATTTCACAGAGTGGGTATATGTGTGTGTGTGTGTTTGTGTTTGTGTGTGGCAGGTGTTGGTAGTTTGCACTGGGTGGCAGGTGTTCTTCAGTGCACTGCTCGTGTGCACTTGCTATCCTCGGGAGTTGACTCACCATACCTGGCGAGGAGTCTTTATGCGTCTGAGAGAGGAGGAGGAGGAGGTTGGCTGGAGGAACTCAGATGCGTCAACTGTCGGAGGAACTTTTGACTTCTGGAGTAGCGTTGTCACAAGGCTCCTCCGGTGGTCGTGATCGTGTTTTTACAGTGGAGGATACTTTAACCTCAATAACAGTGAGATGCAGTGGGGAGGAGGTCTTTGAGAAAGCATTGGAATACCTTTAAAAAAGTAATTACAATATTATTTGGTCTCGGCCCATTTCAGGCTCTTGGTCCTGGTGGCATTTCTCCATATGTGCTGATGATGTTTGGAGATACGGTTGACACACCACTCGAAACGCCGTCCAAGACGTCGCTGGAGAAGGGTAAAGTGCCAAGGTGGTGGATGAGGGCAAATGTCAACCCTGTCTTTAAGCAGAGAGACCAGAAGGATGCGGTGGACAGCAGACTAGTCTCGCTGACGAGCAAGGTCTGTGAGGTACTGAAAAAGATTTATCAGAAAGCAAATGGTTGTCATATTACAAAGGAGTGATTAACAGAGTGGAAGACAGCACGGTTTCAGGGTAAGGAAATCATGGGTGACAAATCTCTTGGATTTCTACGAGAGAGTGAGCTCCGTTTTAGAGGAAAGAGAAAGGTGGGTAGAATGTCCTGTGTCTGAATTCCCAGAAAGCACTTGATACTCTCATACACTAGGTTAGTGAAGAGGATGTATCTTCAAGCAGGAATAAGGGGAAAAAGATTGACTCGTCCTTGTTAGAAGTACTGCTCTTACATATGGAGCGGTTCTGCCTCTAAAGAGACAGTTTCGTGTTAAACAGTAAGACTTATAAACTCTTCCAGTCTGACCTCAAAATTTGACCCACCTGCCCGAGTGCTCGGTATTCTCTTTCCCTTTTATAGAGATGTTATTGAAGTTTCTGGTCCGTTAAAAGTCGTGATTTTTTTTATTTCCGTCTGTCTTTTGTCATGGTAATTCCATCCTTTTATTCTTTGCTTATCAGTTTCTCCTTACCTGTTGTCCATTTTCCATAATAGTATGTGGGTGTGGACATTTGCCCCAATGTCGACAGTACTGGATGGGTTTCCAGTGTCCACAGTATTAGGTGGCTGTAGGAATTGTCCAGTGTCCACAATATTAGGTGGGTGTAGAGACTGTTCTCTGTGCACTGTACTGAAGTGGTGGCGGACATTGATCAGTGTCCACAGTACTGAGTGGGTGCAGCGATTATCCAGTGTGCACGAGACCGAGTGGGTGTGGACATTGGTTACACAGGGCGTACATGACTGATTACCCGCTGGACAAGGCAATTGCACTTGACCTTCTGCCTGCCATCCACTATGCATGTGTGACGCCGGCTGTTCCCTTGCACACGTATCGCCATTCTCGGAACTGGGTAATTATGGTGAATCATGTCTCGTTATCCTAAACCTTTCTGAAACCTCGTGACAAGGGTCATCATTAAGGTCGTCAGGCTGGATTCCGCACACATGGCCTTCCTGTTCGCGTGATATTCTGACGCATCTCTCTCTCTCTCACACACACACACACACACACACACACACACACGCTGACGTTATCACAGACCAGCTGGATTAAGAACCTCGGGGTGGTAATGTCTAACGAACTAACCTTCAGCGAACTCAACAAAACAACGGTTGTCTCACGCAGAAGGAAGGCAGGCTGGATCCTGCGGACCTTCAGGACGAGGGACTGAGCTTTTTTGACTATGGAGGCACTGGGTATATGGCATGGTTCACTGCTATTTGCTGTGATATATTAGTGAAAAAGTGGTATGTCCATTTCCCAATTTTTCCCGCTATTCCCATCTTGTGCATTTTATGTGCCATGACGCCACGGACACATTTGGCAAATGCTTTTACAAAGTCTGTGTAAATCCCTTCAGCATTTTCTACGTTTTCCAGAGCTTCAACAATCTTATCAGGCAACTGAGATAGGCAAGGCCTTCCCTCCTTGAAACCTTTTGGTCCAGGGTTATGAAGTTTGTTCGATGCCGTAAATTCAGTCAGCTTGCCTCGTAGGACTCTCTGGAAGATTTTAGCGATGTGTGATATTAATGCTACGGTCGATAGTTATTTTTTGGATTGCTTTGCTTCCATCTTTGTGAAGTGATGTGGGTCATTTTCAGGCTTCCGGGAATGATGCCAGAATCTAGACTTTATTCTGCAGAGGATACTTAATGCTCGCGCTAGGGGTGACTTACATTACTTTATGAAGACTGAGTTGCGTGAGTCAGGGTGTTTTGGGGTGAGTGCAAAGGCCATGTTCTCATTGGTCCTCTCGAAATCTTGTGTCGAGAACGTTATATCTGTTATGCGTACACTTTAGCGATTACTGTTTAGTAAGAATTCTGTTGGGGTCATGTATTCTTAATATTGTTTTTGACTCCCTGAATACCGATTCCTATTGCCTCTGTTGAATATCGCTCTTCTCTTGGCAGTCATCGGAACCCAGAGGCTGTGTTCACTGCTCCATACCCGACAGTGCTCTTCACGATCTGTACATGTGAACTTTACCATCCCTTCCTATATCATTCCCCGCCACACTTGTCTTGCAGGCCTTCCTCCCTGCAGGTGTTTACCCCTCCAGAATTAAACTTACTTTCCTTTCGTCATGAAACGTGTGACTCAACAGGTGAGGGTGTTGTGTATATATACAATGTGTCGTCCTCACTATCCTTCTGCACCTTAACTATGGAGTACCTTACCTTCCTGTGGTACGGAGGTCGCCATACACCCCCACTGATGAATTTGTAATGAACCTTCTGCCGCCATGACACACACAGACACGCACGCATGACAAAAAAGAAAAAAAAAATCGTCCAATATTTATGTCAGATGTTGGTGGCAGTCCGCCTGCAGCTGGCCAGGACTGGCACGTGATTCATGCCATGAATAACTGAATCTGTTGAGGCTTCATTCTAACTTAGGTTTTCTTTTCTCCCAGGTAAGTGAGCGGTGGAGCGGAGGACGTCCGGGTGAGCTGAAATATTTTGTTTATATTGTTGAGGGTGCCAGGAAGGAGCCACTGTGGGATAGGGCCAGGGCTCAGTGAGACGTTACCAGGGTTCCGAGACAGTGTCGGGGTTTGGTGAGACGTTACTAGGGTTCTGAGACAGTGTCAGAGTTCTGTGACTTCCAGGTTGAGACGTTAACCAGGGTTCTGAGACAGTGTCATGCTTTAAGAGAGAGTGCCAGGTTGTTAGTGAGACAGTGCAAAGGTCAAGTGGGGGACACCCTTGAAAAAAAAGAATGTTCATGAAAATTAGGAAGAGGGTTGGAGAGAGTGAAGTAAGAGGAAGGTTGGAGGCCATAAAGAACACTGTTGTACGCAGGAGAGGTTGGCTCACTGACCACTGCAGACTACGGCTGACCAGAGATAAGCCTAGATGCTCCGTAAGTGGGAGACTTGGCCAAGGTTCACAGGGAGACTGGGCTAGGGTTCACAAGGACACTGGTCGAAGTGTTCATTGGGAGACAGTGCCGTTGTTCAGTGTGAGACAGTGTCAGTGTTCAGTTTGAGACAGTGACCAGCCGTATAGTTTTGCCCCAGGCCCACCTGTACTTAGAATATAATGATCCCTGAAAATGAGGAAGGTGAGAGCGAATGTTACCTCACCTCCCTTCTGACTCGTACGTCGCCTCACTTTCCTCATAGCATCTTCCCTTTTTCCTCGCCTCACTTTCTTTACCCGCTGCCTCTCACTTTCATTACGGCCGCTTCTCACTATCTGTGCCACATCTGCTTTTCCAGGCCTCTTACCTCTCATACCGCATCTCCCTCACTCCCTCTATTCCCACGGCCTTCCGTAGTAAAATCTCAGCCTCTCCCCACCACCACTGGACCAGCCAGCCAGGCCCCAGCCTCTCCCCACCACCACTGGACCAGCCAGCCAGGCCCCAGCCTCTCCCCGCCACCACTGGAACAGCCAATCAGTCCTCAGGCTCTTCCCACCACCGCTGGACCAGTCAGCCAAGGCCTCAGCCTCTCCCCACCACCACTGGACACCGCCCACACCCGGTCCTCGTCTTTCATCGGAACTTAAACTGAATTACTATTTCCGGGTCATTGAGGAGGAGAGGGGCGGGAGGGAGGGACGGAGGACCTGCCTGGGGCCCCTAGTGTAAGGCCTTCCTCTCACACGAGAAATGTCGAGTGGAAGCAGCTCTTGTCTGTACCAGGGTGCGGTGCAGGCTAGCAGAGAGCGTCCCTAATACGTACAAGGAAGTCTGTCTTCCAAGAAGGGTGGAGAGGGGTGGGGGAGCAAGCAGGGAGCTTAACTAATACGCAGAAGGAAGCTGTACATGTTGCAGGAAGTTAAGGGAAGGAGGAACGCAGCGTTGACTACTGCAGCAGCGGGGGTGACCTGTGCCGGGGAAGCCTTAACCTCGGAGTCCTGTGACCCGTCCGCCGGTGTCGGGGCTCTTGGTAGCGACCTTCCTCTCTCTCCTCCCTCCTTACCAGGGAACCAGTAGCGTCCCACACACCCACCAGCCCGCCCATCCCTCACGCCACCCAGCCTTCACGCCCACGCTACCCCACCCTCACCACCCACCTGCCCGTCTCACACGGTCCTGACACAAGTGTTGTTGTTCGTATTATTATTTCACTCTTGGTTCAGAGTTGATCTGGGTGTTGCTCCCGCTTGACAGACAGCTGACGTTGTTTAGTTAATTGATTAATTCTGTGGGAATTTCTTTTTTTTTTTTCTCTCTCTCTCTCTCTCCCCCGCACCTGTCGTGTGGTGGGAAGGCGGTAATGGTGAGTGGCAGTGGTGCTGGCCTCCAGGAGCGGCAGGTGAAGCGGCGTCTGCCCTGAGCCGCGAGTGTCAGTCATTATTATCGCGGGTGACGTGTGAGGGAGCGCCGCGCCGGGCCGGGCCGGGCCAGGCCAGTCCAGGCTAGGCCACCTACCTCCCTCCCTCCGCCATACAGCACCGCGCTTATCACGGGGCCGGAGTGGTTGGGTGCCCAGCGGTAACGGAGGCTGATGTGATCTCTCGCCTCTACCTTCCCTACCTATCGTGACCCAGCCTCCGCCGCTACCCCACCACCGCCGCCGTCCGTCACCAGGTGCTGATGTCAGAAACTTACAAGCTTAGGTCTTGATGTCTCTCACCACCGACGCTGTAGATATTGTGGGAAGAAACACAGTGAAGTCTGGTATCTTCCGAGAGTACCTCGTCTGTGATGAGACGGTGTTGTGTGGATGCGAGGCATGGGCTGTAGATGAGAATGTACGGAAGAGGGTTAATGTGTTGGAAATGAAATGTTTTGGGACGCTATGTGTTATGAGGAGGTGTGGATCGAGTAGGAAATGATAGGATAAGAGAGAGGCTTGGTGATTAGAGGAGTTTGGTTGAGAGAGCTAAAGAGGGTGTGCTAAAATGTTTTGGATATGGAGAGAATGAGTGAGGAGAGATTGACGAAGAGGATATATGTGTCATAAGTGGTGGGGACAAGGAGAAGCGGGAGACCAAAATGGAGAGGGAAGGATGGCGTGAAAAAGGTTTAAAGTGCTCGGGGCCTGAACATGCAGGAGGGTGAAAGGCGTGCACGGAATAGCGTGAATTGGAGTGATATGGTATACACGGGGCAACGTGCTATCAGTAGACTGAACCAGGGCATATGAAGCAGCCGGGCGAAACTTAGGAAAGGATTGTGGGACTTGGTTTTGGATAAGGAGCTATAGTTTCTGTGCATTTCACATGACAGCTAGGGAATGGATGTGGGCGACAGAGGATTTTTCTTCGTCTGTTCCTGGCGCTACCTTGCCAACGCGTGAAACGGCGAACAAGTATGAGAGAAAGAAAATAAAAAGAATATATATATATGTATATGAAGTGCA
Source organism: Panulirus argus (assembly GCA_038088735.1). NCBI lineage: Eukaryota > Metazoa > Arthropoda > Malacostraca > Decapoda > Palinuridae > Panulirus > Panulirus argus. Next base: position 21,755 of record JAYMFT010055792.1, on the reverse strand, counting down.
AGAATCATTTTCATTTATTGACATTCCGAGATGTACTCATCTCATCAGAAACTGCAGTTACAAGTACAGTAAATTAGCTAATTGAATGCTTAAAAGTCAGTCACATGTACAGTATATATCAACATATGCATGGATTTTTTTTCTTAATAATCCCAGTACTGAGTTCCAAAGATTGAAGTTTGGATTAAAACAATACAAAACCCAGAATTCCTTCTACAGCATATCAAGACATTTACCGAAGAATAAACAATTTTGTAGTGGATAAACTATCACCAGTCACCGGTTTTTAATTCAGCGTTAACATATATTGCACATGTCCCACCAAAGATAGCAGTCTGGATTCCCATCATTTGTTGAACGTTGGAGGAACGCCCAGTGAGCGAGTGTGGTGGCGTACGAGGTGTGGCGTTGCCACACACACAAAAGCTCACCTCGTAACTCTTCATACGTCGTTCAGGTTCAGAGCGTAACACGTCAGTCCGTTACTGAAAACCGTTATCTTCGCCTTGATTGGTCGGAATCTTTCGGCATTGACTCGTGCCGTCGTGGTCACTGAGGGCCGCCGGTCACCTCCCTCCACTGGGTCAGGTGTGGCGGGAAGAATCTGCTGGTGGGACTCCTGTGACCTTATCCCTCCCGCGCCAGATGGATGTTCCTGTTGAAAGATTCGCCAGACCTCAAACCTGGCAGGGGCCCCCTCGTCACGCACCCCGCCCGACCCCCCCATCCTCGCCTTGTTCCCCAGTAGGGGACGTCCTGGGAACGGTGGAGGCGGGGAATTTTCGGACTCTCCTTTCACACCCAACGCAACATTAGTGCACACACGCGCACACTCACACACACACACGCACCACACACTCACACAACTTACATGCTAGTATGCTGGAGGTATGTGAATAAGTCACCAATTAACGCGGCAAATCAGCCACACGCGTGCCAGACAACCAGCACCATCCACGTTATCCTTACACTGTACAGCCACCTTCCGCTCCTCCACCTTGCCTTCCCCTGCACAGCCTCTTGGTTTCCCAACCTGCCAGCCACTCGATCAGAAATTAGGTCACGAGGCCGCCTCCTTCCAAGACGGCAGGTGCCGGGCTGACGACTAACCTGCACCCGCCTCCCTCGACGGTGTACCGTCTCTCCCGGCCGAGGCTCTCCTGCCGTCCATGACATTGTGGCATAATGTGTTGGTGAGTAGTGAGGACCCCTGGGGCGGGGACTGCCTCATGGTTGAATGGGTTAGTGGTTTCACCAGAGACACATATTTAGTGAGGTAGAGTGTTTGATGTGGTGTGTGCCTGCCCCTAGGGGCCGTGGCCAGGTCCGCCACACACCACCTGCCCTGGGGTCCACCACACAGCACTTAACCCTTGCATGATTCAGGACAACAAAGGGTTCACACCAGGACGGTCCTGCCTCTTCACAAGTGCCCCGCCACCACCGCCTCACACTCACTCCCGCCCACACTGCAGGACTGGCGTATTGTGGATGGGATCTTAACATATTTCTCCAAAGCGACCACGATGGAGTCTTGGGCCACGAAAAGAAGGTTTTAGTTTCATGGTATTTTTAAAAGTAACTGAAGAAATTACGAGACGAAATTCAGGAGGAGGAGATACCCGAGGATAGCAGTGATTACTGAGAGCACATCTAGTGCGTCGGTGGAGACGAGGTCTTTGTCTCGGAGAATGGCGAGTGGTTGCTACCTGTAATTTTCTTCGTCAGTCGTACGTGGCATCATTAAAAACACAGAGAACATCACTACCATACTTGGAGGATGCTACGATCAAGGGCATCACATGGAGCGAGCACACTGGAGCACAGTCACCTCTATGGGCCCGGGGAAGTAATGTGGTGCTAACTTAAGACAAACTCCAGGTGTTACGTTATGCTCAGGATGAAGATCTCTCATTATGATAATTACCTCATACAGGACCCGGGGCAGCCTCATTATAACGTGAGAGGTGCTGGAGGGAGGAGGTCGGGTGCCCTCCCCCCTCTCCCCCCCACTGAGTACAACAAGCCACTCATGGCACCAGTGGGGAGAAGGACCTGTGGACTTTACAGCAGACGCTCACGCTCACTGTTGGACTCTTCTTTTTTTAAAAAGCACTTTTAGCCTCTCAATTAAGGTGTTGTTGTGTGCTGACGGCACCCCAGAAGGCTGGCCGAGTGGCCAAGCTGGCGTGTGCCCAGGGGTCCCTCACTGCACGAACTGAATTAATTACAGACCCATAATACTCGAAATGACTGACAAGAATGTAGGCGAAAGAGTTATGTACTTTAAAAGGTCCGAGAAGATCTGGTCCCAAAGTCTGCACTCTTACTTCCCTGTTGGCTTCATTGTCTCGAGAGAGACTGGAGGGTGATCCCTGCTACAAGTAAGGTGGCCACAGCCACCAGAGTGCAGCACTCGAGACATTGCACCCACCCACCAGGCAAGACCTGAAGCTTAACGGCCGCCTCTGCCAGTCCTTCCGGGACAGAAGTAGACAAGTCCTTCCCTGTCTTCTGGACCAGCTACGTGATAGAGAATATGCTAATATTAGACGTAAGGGCTCGAACAGTCTGGTTGATCAGGTACTACAGAAGACAACTTGGTCGGACCACGCTTGGGGGTGGGATGAGGGTGAGAGAAGAACCTTGACAGTCCTGGTGTATGTGATAAGTTATCACCGAGAACCTGCGGAGGAGCAGAACTTAGGGTAGGATGTTGGGTATCGAAGACGTGTGGTGGTGTAGGAGGATGTGTCCAACACGGCACCTGGCTCGGCGTCACTAGCAGTCAGAAGCGTATGTTTTGTGGCGTGGACGTAGCGATACTCACAGGTGCAGGCCAGAGTGTTGCTGTGCTTACCGGTCGTGAAGGACTGCTTACTTCCTCCCATATGCCAGCCTCCTGACCTCACACGGTACACCACCTTGACCTGCAGCACTACGTAGGGCACACGACCTCTCCAGTACCACCTGCCTGTCACCACCATCCACACCAATGTGGCCGCAAGTTACGAAATAACAGTATTTCATTTCGCTGCTGAAGGTACACATTAATTGGCATTCAGTGTCACTCGTGCCTCGAATATGGTCTGCTTTTCCTGTTACCCTGATACATTTACTTCCATACTTTTTTTTTTCCTTCCCACACGTCTCGTTCCAAGCAGGTGGCAACAGGGTTTGTCCTGCTGATAAATTCTGTGGCCGTCTCGGGGCTGAAATGACAAGGACCTTCCCAGCGGCAAATAAAGAGACGTCCGGAAATAGTAACCAAGGAAACATGTATATTTATTTCACAGTTGGATGAAAGTTGAAGTAGTCCAGATTCGAAGTATTTGAATTAAAGGGAATCCTATTGTAATCTACGCAAGCATAGTGATTAAGTATTGGTATTTTGTTGCTGACCAACACTGCAGTGATGTTGACAATGCAGCACCACACTCCAGCAGTACTGGTGACATCATCAGGTACTGGCCATCACCAGGAGCACTACCGGTAGGCCGGGTTTGTGGTCCCCCGTTAGGTAGGTAGGTAGGGAGGGAGGGAAGCGGCCGGTGCCGTGATCAATAATGGGTGTTGAGCTGAGTGTTCCGGCCACACTGGTTGAGTTTTCCACAGTTGTCTCGCACTGATGTCATTACTGATTTCTGATTGTGATTACTGTTTGTGTGTTACGGGGAGAGAGGTTACGCTCGTGTTACCTCTTCTCATAACCTGATACATGTATCATGTCTTCAGTCTTGTGTGTGTGTGTCTGTGTGTTGATAGTACCGTTGTGTGGTCCAGCCAGGGGGGTCATGACCCAATGTCTCTTGGGAACCCTGGGAGGTCACGCCACACCAAGTTTTACTTTACGATTTCTTGATGTTTTCATTTCCCTCCTAACAGCTCCTCTTTACTCAACTTACCATATGGCTCTCTCTCTCTGTTTTCTTTTTTTCTTCATTTATGTCAGCATGACGCATGTGGAATCAGGTTCCCATGGGTTCCCATGATAAACCCTGTCAAAGAATGATGAATTATCTTCAGTAAGATACAAACTCTTGTCTCAGCGCCATGTGTAACGCCCCTTGACATCTGTTAAGTTTTAGCCTCGTCTAGACACCTCTTTATTTATAGCAAAAGTATTACACTCCTTCCACCTAATATATAAGCTTATGAATACAGGTAGATTGATATTTACATGTAATAAATGATGATTTGCTGATGATTTCTGTAGGTAGTTTTAAGGTTTAGATATGTGTACACCAGATGCCCGAGCTCTTGTCCAGCAGACGTTAATTTTGTGGCCTACCTTTCCCCCAACTCCCTTAACCCTCCCCACACGCAGCCCAAGTTACCTGTGGATTTTCGCTCGGTAGGTACTGAGTGGCCCTCCATGTGTCTTAATATCTTTTTATTACTGTTGTGACCTCGTGATATGAGTGTGTTTGTTGCCGATTGCAGTGCAGCCCTTGCCCTCTGGTCGTGATGTTAAATATTAAGGCTACATTGATGAATGTGGTTATAATAATGTTAAGGCATGTGTAGCGTAGGTTTTGTGATGTTGCACCGTGTTAAGACTAGAGTACTTGTGGCTTACATGTTGTAGCACATTAAGCAGCTGTTGTGTGATGGTGCAAGCATATCGACACAACACCTGGTGTGTGATGGTACAGCATAGTAAGATTACTCTAGTTTGTTTTTTTTATATTTATCCTTTCATGCTACAAAAGCTGCTGGCTTTTAATGCTGCATTATGTTATAGCTACACTAGCTGTTGGTTTATAATGCTGCCGAGTATAATAACTACTCCAGTCGTTGGTTTATTATGCAGCAGCATATTATAATTTCACCAGCCCTAGGTTCATGGTGATGCAGCATATAATAACTACATCAGCTAATATGGCAGCATGTTAAGGCTAACTTTAGCTATTGCATTTCTGTGGTCGCGATGCTGCAGCATATCAGAAGCAACTGGGTGTTTATGTATTTCCATGTTTTAATTTCCAATATTATTCTGTATGCATGGATATTTGTACCATTGGCTCTCTGTATCTTCCATTACATTTTGGTGTTATGACATTCTTACGACTTCATTTCTTTTCCCTCAATTGTTCGTAGCTCGAATGTAATGCTTGTGTTCCTTTTTTCTGTATCACTAAATTATTCCGGGTTGGAACGGTCTTGTGGTATTATCTCACTATTCTGTGTGCTCTCCACGTGTGATGATTGATTGTTACTAATTAGGAGGAAAACTGAGTGTTATGGAGACACTGGTGGCTAGACCTGCCTCACTACTGGAGCTACTGGGGGCTAGACTTACCCCACTACTAGATATGCTGGTGGTTAGACCTGCATCAGTACAGGAGGTACTGGTGGCTAGACTTACCTGGCTACTAAATGAGGTGTTGGGAGTCAGGGGATGGGGACTATTTCCTCAGGGAACCCTGCCTGCCCCTCTGCTGTCTCATTCTCTTATCTTACACTCATGTAAACAACGCAGAGCATTATATAACTGTATGCAGTTGACAGCTGTTGCCATAATAAGCATGAAATTACCATCAGTAAAGACACCGAGAGGCGACAGTTGGAGTGTGATCAAGTCTTACAGTGGTTAACTTTCGGGGAGAATTTGAAAAATAAACCTGCTACAATACACCAGCTACAGATGCCATCTTCTTAGATAATAATTGTAACATGTAGAAGCAATATTGCCTGATGGCTCTACCTTCAACGACCACAATGGAACAGTTGTTGCTTCTCATTGAAGAAAATGGGCAGGATTTTTGTGAATCATTTAAACGAGAGAGGCGACACCAATGCAGTCCCTCAGACTACAATACCAACATCACCCCTTCAGGGCGGGCGAAATTGACGTTGAAAGACGATGATCCACAGCCCGCACTGATGACTGGCAGGATTAGAAACTTCTGCGAATGACTGACGTGGCTCGAGTTATGTATGATTTCTTGCGAAGACGAGAGAGGAATGTCGTGGGAGATCATTTAAGGCGTGAACTCAGCTCTGTACCCTACCAGCATTCCCTCATGACTATAGTAAATACTGTAAAAGATAAGTGTAAACATCCTGGGCCTCAACCCTGTTTACTTCACTGTTTGGAAGTATTGGAAGACTTTTATATCACCAGCTAGAGACATTAAAAACTTGTAGGCAGATGTTTAGAGAGTGCACTCAACTAGACGGGTTTTTCAGGATACATAGGCCTGCAGGCCGGAGCTTCAAATTGACTGACTGATCTGTAAGAGTGAGGCTTGGTCCCATAACAAGCTGTAGAAGTAAACAAACCCCTAAAATCAGTGCAAGTTAAGTTGGTGACAGTTCATCAGAGGGTGTAGTGAGGTAATGTGCCGGAGACTATTGAGGGACTGGTCAGGTTAGGTGGTGAGAGGGACTGGTGAAGGCAGGCGATAGAGGGGAACTGGTCAGGGGCAGGTGATGAGGGGGATTAGTGAGGACAGGTTATGATGGGACTGGCGAGGAGGCAGGTGATGAGATGGACTGATGAGGGGGTAAACTGCGAGGGGGAGTGGTGAGAGATGGTGAGGGTAGGCGATAAGGGGGCAAGTGGTGAGGAGGGAGTAGTGATGGTATGTTGTAAGGGGCCAGTTGGAAAGGGGGCCGCCTTGGGTTAATATTTAAGGTGGAGGTGTAGTAGAGGCAGCCATAACATGTTTCGTGTGGCCCGTGCCCCTCCACTCTCCCTGCTCTCCCTTACCTTCGTTATGTAATGTCATCATTTTTTTCTTCTTTCTTTCCACTTCTCACGTGACTTGCACTGGTATCACCTCCATTCCATTGATCCTTTGAACATGGTTAGTTGTGCACGTTTGTTCCCACATTTCCATTCTTGTCTTAATCCCTCCCTGGTTTTACTTCCTCCCTGGCCCTGCCTTTCTTGTTCACCCTCCTGAAAACCTTTGTCTTATCTAACTTACCATCACTTTTCCCCACACCCTATCTAATCCCCCCTCACCCTGACTCATGTTCACTCACCCTTTTTGAAGTCTACCCGCATCCTGTCATATTCCCTGTCGTCCTATTTCTAGCTCAACCTCACCTTTTCTAAAGTTCACCTTCACCCTGGCTCATGTTAGCTCCTCATGCTTTCTCAAGTTCACCCTCAGCTCCAACCCCCCCCCCCATCATGGCTCAGGTTTACCCCAACTATTTCTCCTGTTCACTTTACAGTGCCTCATGTTTCTCCTCACCCTTTCTCACATTCACCCTTACTGTGGCTCTTTATCAAGTTCACCCTTACCCTGGCTCCTGTTCATCCTCACCATTTCTCATGTTCACCCTTACCCTTCATGTTCCCTCCTACTCTAGCTCATATTCACCCTCACCATTTCCCAGGTTCACCCTCATCTTTTCTCAAAATCACTTTCACCACTTCTCATATTCATCCACACTCTGACTCATGGTCAACCTCACCCTTTCTCATGTTCCCTCACCCTAGCTTATTTTTGTGCTCACCATGACTCATGTTCACTTGCACTTTTATATGTTCACTCTCACCCTGGTTCATTTCTCATCACCCTGGTTTATGTTTCTCATTCTGTTTTATGTTCACCCTTTGATTCTTGTTCACCCTTACCCTTTCTCATGTTCTGTTACCTTAGATCATATTCCCTTCACCCTTTCTCATGTTCACCCTCACCCTTTCTCCTGTTCCTTTTCATCCTTTCTCATGTTCACTCTCACCCTGGCTGATATTCCTTCTCATTCTGGCTCATGTTCATCCTCTCTCTCTCTCTCTCATGTTCCCTCTCACCATGGCTCATGCTTCTCCATGCCCTCACCCTTACCCATGTTGCTCATGTTCCCCCACCCTTTTTCTTGTTCATCCTCACCTTAGCTCATATTGCTTCTTACTCTGGCTTATGTTCATCTCACCTTTTCTCATTTCCTCTCACCTTGCTTCATGTTCCCTTCTCCCTGGCACAAGTTCATCCACACCCTGACTCATTCATCTTCATCATGGATCATGTTCATCCACACCCTTTCTCATGTTATGACTTGTGTTCCCCCTCACTCTGGCTCATGTTCCTCCTCATCCTTTCTTATGAGCAATTATTCTGACTTATGTTTATCCTCACCTGGGCTTGTGTTCCCCTTTATCCTTGCTTGTGGACCCCTCACCCTGGCTCAGTTTCTCCTTACTTTGACTTATGTTCATGCTTGCCTTGATTCATGCTCACCCTGGCTCCTATTCATCAACCGGATTTATACTCACCCTCACTTATGTTCACCCTCACTGTGGCTCATGTTCTTGCTTTCCATGGCTCATGGTTAACCCTCACACTGGCTTTTCTTTACCCTCACGCTAGCTTTTGTTCCGCCTCACCCACCTTGGATAGTGTTCACCTCACACCTTGGGTAATGTTTATCCCCACCTTGGCCAACTCACCCTACCTTGGGTGATGTTCACCCCCACCCTGGGTTACATTCACCCCACCATGGGTAGCGTTCACTCCTACCTTGGTTAACATTCACACCCCACCTTGGTTGATGTTCATCCCCACCTTGGAAGATGTTCACGCCTCCTTGGGTAGTGTTCACCCCACCTTGGGTAATGTTTACCCTTACCTTGGATAACATTCACTCCACTTTGGGTAACACTCACCTCAACCTTGGATAATGTTCACTTCATCCCCACCTTAGGTGACATTCACCCCTACCATGGGAAACATTCACCTCTGCATGGGACAGTGTTCATCCTCACCTTGGTTGATGTTCACCCCACCATGGGCAGGCAGGCAAGAAGAGTAGGAGAGAGTTGCCAGAGTAGGAGTACTTACTTTCTTACTTGCTCTTACTACAAGATTTTGCTGAAAGGCAGTGCTTGCACATAGTAATCACCACAGGAGTGAAGAAGATACATAAGTTACATTTTTTCAGGTGTTATGTGTGAGATGGAGATATTTTATGTTTGAGCACTGAGAGCCAGCAGCCCATGTGTGGGTGAGGCAGAAAGAAAAGACATTTATCTGGTATCAAGGCCTAAATAATGAAATCTAGAGGTGGAAATAGTTGGCAAAGTAGGAAGTAGTAGGAGATTGTGACAGGTCAGGAGTATAGGTGGCAGTTTGTAGGGCAAACAACCAGCCATTTTGCTTCTTTTTGCATCAAACAGGTGGTGCTGTTAGGTCCAGCAGTCATCTGTGTTGCTGATGCTACCATTTCTAAGTTACGTTAATGATGTTTGCAACCACCTCTGATATTGATGGATCCTACTTCTAACCACAATTTTGGTGGAATGTAGAGGGTAATGTTTCAGCTAGCCATTTTGTTGCTCGGTCTTCCACCCCCGTTCTGGAAAATATTGCAGTCCTATTGCTATAGACAGACATAGGCATGAGGCAACTTATATCCATTAGTGTTCTAATGAGTCCTTTTTGTATTTCCTCCATTTTGATTTTGTGGATCATTACCATATTTATAGAAAGTGTTTCTCTCTTGTATAGGATATGTCTGTGTTGTGCAGGATAGTATAGTGCTGTCTTGAATGATTTTAAGAGTTTATTTCTTGTATGTCATGTTAAATGGGTTGTATGGGTAAGATCAAAGTGCACACAGATATGTTGGAATTAGGACAAGTATAGATTGCCAACTTAGTCATTTTGACAGATTTTGAGGAAGTAGAGGATCAGGTGTAGATTTTGCTAACATTATGTACAGGTCATTTGAAAAGAAGAGGTTGAAAGTCTGCATTTTTAATTTTCTTCAAAAATTTAGTTACTTCCTGTTTGTTGTTACCTTTTTGTAATGTATAGGGAGGGAGTTTCACACTCATGGGGCCCCATCTCTTGAACATTCTCCGTGATCATAAAACCTCTTAAATTTATTTATGCTGTCTGCATTAACCATGTCCTCAGTCAGTATTTTCCATTCACCCACCTCTCTTATACAGGTTGCCAGTCAAAACTTCAGCAACCTTGGGACCTCATGACTGCCGGTTTTTCAATTTTTCCAGAAAATTTATTGATTGCCTCCTGACTCTATATATGTTGTATATATTGTAACAGAAAATGACTACAGTACTTTAAAGAAAGAATATTAAACACTAAATGAAAAGCAAATGAACTTTTAATGTTGAACAATTAATAAAATGGTTTGGGTGCAGTGAAATGATACAGTACTCTACTGGTAACATGCTGGACTTACAGCACTGTTCTGAACAATTTTTAAATAGTACTGTACACAGTGGAAAAGGTTAAATACAGGTAGCAGGTGGGTTGTCAGGATCATCAGCTTCATCACTAACTGGAATAACAGCATCCTTCAAAGCTTTGAAACTCAGGAATTTTAAAACTTTGCTCTCCATCCAGGTACAGACCACACCGAGATTCCTGCCAGAAAACTGATGGAACCGGAATAACGCTTGCCAGATTTTTTATTGGCAACCTGTACTATAAAAGTATTTCTGAACTTTCTTACTTACAAGTTTCTTATTTAATTTCATATTATCTCCACTGGTAGCTCTATCCCCCCATTTCGCAAAGAACTATTCTCAATCCACATCGTTGATCTTTTTTAAAAATGTAAAGGGTGCGATCAGGTCACCTATTAGTCTTATCTCTTCCAAGGTGGGTAAATTTAAAGTGTCGAGCTTTTCCCTGTGTCGTAGCTCTCTTAATTCTGGTACTGTCTTTGTTGCCCTCCTCTGGACCATCTCTGTGAGCTCATTATGCTTCTTTAGGTGTGGTGACCAAACCTGAGAAGCATATTCTAATTTTAGCCTTATGCATGATATGAATAGCTCGCTAGATATTTATGTAACATAGAAGGTCATAACTAGAATATGCTTCCCAGGTTTGTGAGGCGTTTTCTGCAAAAACTGTAAGCATTGTATGTTTTTATGAATTTAATGCCAATATGTATTTTTATTTTATGTTTTAGAATGTTTGCAATAATATTTTCATTTTGTTACATTATAGAGATCTTTTTCTTTGGTTGATATTGCAATACTTTTTAAAGATATTCAGTATCATGTTTACATTTTATTACCACAATTCTCTTATTTTCTTTTATCATCTTTGTAGGTTTATTTGATAATATGCTACTTGAGTTATGCATCTATTGGTGTATTTTTGATATCAGTATATGTGAGATTTATATTAGAGTAAATGGTTAACTGGGATATATACACATGTACACAAAATTTTCTCTTATATACATTTTACTTTTTATTCAAAACATTTCACTTTTGTTTTCAAACAGTTTTTTGTGGTTAGATGTTACACTTTTACATTGAAAATGCATATGGAGAGTTGACTTTATTTTAGATTTACAGAATACAGATACTGTATTGTTATAATGCAACAATTTTTATTTTAGTAATGGGTACCTTCTCTGGAGTTATTAGTTTTCCTAGGGTACCTTCTTTGGAGCTGTTAGTTGTCCTAAACATGCAAAATCATTAGTTGTATACCTTGTTCATCATATATTCTTTATGTTTTTTTAACAGATTCATTCATTCATTTAATACATATTCTTGTAATATTCATGTAACAGTTTACAAGGGGAATGAGATATTAGTATGTCTTCTGTTATGATATGAGTTTTCTCATAGTCAATAAATCTGGGGTCTCTATTGGCAGCCTGCAAGCTTTGCAGCACTGCGGGAATGGTGCTCTGACGATGAGACGTTAACGGAGGTGTCGCTGGCGCCAGTGTCACCATCCGTGCCAGCTCCTGTGTGTCCACCCCAGCAAGAACCATCGCTTCACAAGCTGCCTTCCCCTGAGCAGCGAGTTCTGGCCCTTTCCCTCAAGTACCCACCGGAACTCGTCCCCATTGATGTCTCTGGCACTGGTTTCAAGCGACTTGAAAAGTTTAGGCAATCTCTAGTCCATGTAAGTTTCATGCATTGTAGTTGGTGCTATGATTTAAGCTATAGAAACTTTAGATCTTTTTTATTACTTTTCAATATATGGATAACAAGTAACAGCAGATTTATAAAAAAATGTGCTAGAATTATGGTGGTATTTTAAGAAAATTTCCAGAAGCATTCATCTTATGCAGATGTTCATAAGCAGGCTTGATTGTTGCATAAATGTAAAGACATGATGGAAAAAGATATTCATACTAGTTGCAATTAGAAGGATAGAGTATCATAAGCTTGTCTTAAGAAATTTAATCCATCTGAAATTAGAGGTTTGAAATAGTCACCACTGCACAGTGATATAGGTGTAAACTATAGGTCATTTAAGGTCATTAAATAATTTTGGTTTTCCATATAATTTTATTTAGGGTCTCGGGATATTTAGGTCTGTAAATGTCATTGAAATCTGGTATGGTATGTGGGAGTTGTTGTTAAGACCTATTTTTAGTTCAAAAATAAAGATAGTTTTAGATTGATGTTATTTTCTTGACACTTTATGGAAGGAATATACTGATTATATGGCAGTATATTAGTCCATTTTTCAGTAAAGTATGGGACATTATTAAGAAAATAGTTCTCATTTAGCCTTCTTTGTTTTGACAGTTTGAGTACTACAAAGGAAAGCGTCGTCGTAAGCGTGTTAAGAGACGGAACACCATAGCAGATACTCGTGATGCTCGAATAGCCCTAGCTGATAGAGAGGCATCCACATCGTGAGTACATTCATATTCTCCTTTATTTTTCTTCACTTTTATCTGGTATTGCTAGACTCCTGCTTGTTGTAGCACTGCTAGTGAAAGGCCACACCTTTGAGAAGCAGAAACATTGTCAGTTGAAAAGAGGGAGTACTTCCTTGTTGTGGAACTTCTCACTCCAAAAGAGTCCATCATTCCACTGCTTCTAATTGTAGACCAGACTTAAAAGACCCATTAAAAGGGTTTTGCTATTATGTATTATAATATTTTTTGTAAATAAAACTTAACACTGAATTTTAATTAGTAGAGAATGATTGCATCAAATGTATGCGTGGAGCTCATTTAACACCATTCATCTTCATGCTCCCTTCAGTTGTCAGATGTATCATTCTTTTATGTGAGATCAGTATCAGATAATTATCTTCAATAAAAAAGAGTACTTGGCACTATAAAACAATCTTAGGGCTTGGTGTAAATATCTGAGGCCCATGATTATTTAGAACATTGCCTGCAGCCTTTTGAAATGCTATTGACTCTGCGGTGGAGAAATTTATAGTCTGAATAAGGACCTACATTTTTACTAGACCAGCCTGGACATGGTTGTTTCATAGGCATACAGGCTGAGGCCTTCAGTAGCCTGACTGAATGTTCAGAAGGAACAGTGTGGCAGCATGGTCAGATACTGAGCTGTGGACTTAGAAGAATTCCAAAAAATATAATGTATATGCTGCAAAACCAGGCTAGTTAATGCCACCACACTCCAGATCAAAACTTTACTCACAACATGATGGTGACCACATAGCAGATAACCATCATCCTAAAAGTTATTACAACCCACAGATTTACTGCTACCAGATCATCAACATTATCTCTAGTAGATGGATTACTGTGCCCACAAAAATCAGATTCTTACAATAGAATCTTGAGTATCACCATCACTCACTAACAAAGTCAACACTAGCAATACTACCTCTTCAAATCACAACTACTGCCACCATTTTAGGGCTATTAGATTACTTCTACCTATCTATCTATACCTCTGACGCCTTTTCCAATTGGAACTCCCTCAGAGAGGTGGCCACGGCAACAGAGTTTCCATAACTAAGAACTCCAGTGCTGCTGCTTAGCATTTAGTGCCTCACCCTTAACAGGCCACTGGCAGAGGGCAAGTCTAGCACACCATTCAGGATAGTTATTGTGAGGTTATCTTTAAACCATTGTCTGTGGTAGCACCATATTTTATGTATACCCTCACAGAGGGACTTTACAAATGATGAAAAAAAGTCTTTGTTTTATTTTTTTCCATGCCATATGAAAAATTTGATTTTTAAAAACACATTCTATGTAAGAAAGTATGGTAGATCTGTACTCATGTGTGTGACAAGTCTGACAGATGAATACCTTTTTCAGGCAAATCATAGGTGTCACCATGGCCAACTCTGCCAGATATAAGATGCATCCCATACTATATGATGCAATATGTATGCATTGACTTTACTACCTCACCATTATTGTTTCCATACACACATATGTATATGCAATTTCTTTTCACACCAAAGCTATTTCTCCCGTTGCATTTGATTAAATGTTTTGTTATCTACCATGCGTGTACATATTTATTTAATTATATTTATTATATTTGATCACTGTTTCCCGTGTCAGCATGGTAGCGCCAGGAAACAGACGAAGAAAGACCCATCCCCCCACATACACACATATGTACATACATGCACACATATGCACAGTACATATATATACATATCAACATACACATATATACATACATCCACATACACATATACACATGTACATATTTACACTTGCTTGCCCCCATCCACTCCTGATGCCACCCCGCCCCACGGGAAATAGCATCGCCACCCCCCGCGCCAGCGAGGTAGTGCCAGGAGACAGACAAAATGGCCACATTCGCTCACACTCAGTCTCCAATTGTCATGTGCACCCATTTTACTGACCAACCCCTATGGGAAGATGAGTAGCTGGGTTGACTGTGGACCAATTGCCACAACCAGGATTCAGACTAACGCATTTGGCCTGTGAACTCATCATGGTTAGTGACGCTAATTGCTACACCACGAAGGTCCATACCTGTATTCTAAGATCATAACAGAAATATCACTTATGTTATAAAGTCACAGGATACATCAGTTGTGTCACAAGGTCACATGACATATGTCACCAGTATCATAAGCTAAAAGCATCTCTGTTGGAGGCTCACATGAAAAATATCTTTTTGATGCAAAACACAGACATCATTTACAAAAACAGAGCTATAGTAAGAACACTTTCACAACCATAACTACAGTTGTAAATATCATGAACATCAATTTTATTCTAAAAACACGGAACAAACATTACTAATGGTTTAACACATTAGCCACAACATCTATTTTAGGAATATGTGACAACCATCCTCCAGAATATCATCTTGCACCACATCTGGTCTTCTCTGTACTTACCTACATGCTGGAAGGAAGTGTTCCTGTGATGCAATCTACCCAGGTCACTGGTGCTGCTACCATAGTTAACCCTGCTTGACCTTACCCTTGGTGGTGCTGCTTCAAATAAGGCCAGATAAGGCTGGGTGAGTGAAGCCAGGGAGGAGGATGAGTGAACGATAGAAGAGTCCAATACTGGGTACTTGTAATGGACTGGTGAGGAGTGGTTTTGGTGGGTAGGTGACTGCTTGTGGTGGCGATGGTGGACAGGGTTCTGATGGTAGTGAGAATAATGATAGGTGTGCTGGTCACCCACTGGATCCTCAGCAGGTGATGAGTGAGCTTGGTAGGGGTGTGCTGCCTGCTGACCACGCTTCTGCAGCACCTCACTCTGGAGTGCCCTCAGAAGCAGTGTGTTCTGATAAAGTTGGCTTGGTTCATGCCCCTGCACCAGGTTGTAGAGGTTCCTCTGCAGTGCAGCTAAGTCAGAACTGTGAGATGGTTGTGGTGCAGTTGGCACACCCCTGGAGAGCCTGTGAGACCAGGGTCCACTAAGTCTGTCTGGGAGTGGAGAATATAAGGCCTCAGCCTGGGCATTGGTCCTGCTGCCCAGTGGAGACCGACTGTATTTGCTGACTGGAGTTGTTGAGATGCCTTCAATCTCACCCAAATGATATGATTGTGTGGACGTTGCTTGTGATGCAAGTTTCTTCTGTGATGTTTGTGTGCCAGCATTCTGTAGCCTAACTGGCCTCAGACGTGGTTGTCGATTTTCTGAATCTCTGTCATGTGGACGGTTGTGCTTAGCCCTTGCTGCCACTGGCTGCTGCCTTCCAGTTGGGTTTCTGCTTTTTTCATTACTTCTATCATCACCTTCTCTCAAACTTAGGCCTCTGTCATCACTAGTCAGGATTTGGCCTTTATCACTGCCATCACTATCTATGAAAGTCTTCCCCTTTTCCTCACCTGTGAATGTTCTACCTCCTTCTCCACCAATGAAAATTCTTTGTCCATCTCTATCTGTAAATTGTCTCCCTTCATTACCTTCTGGATAAGTTCTGCCCTTATCACGACCTGTAAATGGTTTGCCTTCATAACCAACTGCGAATGTTCTTCTTCCATCACTGCTTGCATAAGTTCTGCGTCGATAACCATCTGTGAATATTCTACCTTTATCACCACATGTAAATGTTCTTTCTTCATAATCATCATTGAATGTTTTACCTTCATTACCATATGCGAATGCTGTGTCTCCATAAGCAACTGAGGATGTTCTGCCTACAACACTACCTGTGACTGTTTTGCTTTCATTACCCCATGGATCAGATCTGCCTTCATCACCAACACTAAATGTTCTGGCTCTATCATCATCTGTGAATGTTTTACCTTCATCACCTCTTGGATAAGTTCTACCATCATCATTTTCACTTGATTTGTTTTCATTACTACTAGGACAAGATTTGTCATCATCTCTTTCACCAATTGGATGAAGGCTGCCTTCAGCACCACTTGGATAAGTTCTGCCCTCATCACTACTTTGATAAATTCTGTCTTTATCACTACCTATGAATGTTTTGCCTTCATTGCCATCTCTGAATGCTATGCTTTTATCACCACTCTGATAAGTTCTGCCTGCACCACTATCAGTCAGTGTTCTGCCTTCATCATATTTGAATGTTCTCCCTGTATTACCACTTTGATAAGATTTGCCTTTATCATCACTTTGAGAAGTTCTGCCTTCATCACTACCTATGAGTGTTGTGCCTTCATCACCACTTGAATAAGCTGTGGTTCCAATACCATTTGGACGAGTTTTGCTTTCACCACTTGTGAATTGTCTTCCTTCAACACCACCTGTGGATATTATGCCCCCATTACTCCCTAGTTCAGCAGGACTGGGACCTAGATGGCCATTTTGTGCCAATGAGGGCTTGATCACATCAGAAGTTTCTTCACGTATACTAAGCAGGTCATCTTGTATTTCTTGCTTCATAAGCTCACTAGTCTGTGGCACATCATTAAGATCAATGTCACCTTTTTTTCTCTTCTCTGTTTCAGTCTCACTCTTTTTTTCTTCTTTTGGTAAATTCTTATTACTATGGGTATATTCAAAATTTTTAGCTTCTCTCACAGTACCTTTCTGGCTTTGTGGTGGTACAAGAGTAAGAGAGTCAGTAGGCACCTCTCCATCCACTGAGGAAAAGGTGGGCTGGGCTGTCTCTATGTCATATGAGCCACTTTTCCCACTCTCATCTGCAGCACTGTCTGGTTGGCTTGATGGATCTTCACTTTCCAGTGTATGACCAACGTGAATTTTCAAAACAGCACCTTCAAGTGAGTCTTCACTGTCTATATTTCGGATATCAATTGGAAAGTGTTCATCATCATGCTTCAGTGACTCGTATTGGAAATTCTCATCTTCAATATCAGTTGTGCTACAGGGATAATTTGTGACAATAGATGGTGTGGCAAGACCAGCACCCTGTGGCTCTACTTCATTTTCTGGGACACCGTCTGTTGTTGTTTCACCAGATTCATTATGCTGGTCACCTTTTAGATGGTCCTCTCCATGTAATAGAGTAGTACTAGAAGGAAGGTTGAATCCTGTAGTACAGGCCTCAGTACTCATCAGTGATGAAGAAGTTTGACTCTTATTCAGTCCAGGAGGTACTGACTGTAAATTATTCTCCAAACTTGAGGGCTCAGAGCATGACACAGGAGTTACTCTTGCAGGTTTAGGCTGAGATTGTTGTCTCTCTTCAAAACTGCTTGCTGTCTCAAGGATGGACTCAGAATCATGTTCTGTTACTGAAGAGGATGGTTCAGGATGTGAAATCTCAAAGTTAAACTCTGGGTGGCTTTCATTAGATGTGATTGACACTAGAACATCCTCGAGGGCTCGAGGAGATCCAACATCATCCATACTAGAACTGCGACTTTCAAAGGTGATGACACATCCGTAATGCCCTGCAAAGTCAGAATCACTGGCTTCACATGCTGCTTCTTCGTCTTCAAAGTCAGAGTCAGAAGGGGCTAAAATTTCCTTTACCAAACGTTCTTGTGCTAAGGTGTCAAAACGTAAAAGGTTCAGCTCAGATTTAAAAGTTGCTCGTCTAACAGCAGAAACTGTAGCAAGGAGATCTTCAAATGATGTACTAGAGGCATTAGACCCTTCAGCCCTCTTGGGAGCTATTTCTTGTCTTTGTCTCCAAGTTTCTTCTGCAGTTAAGTCCTCAATATGAAGAGATCGATCATGGGAACTATATATGGATTTCTTCTTTCTGGCACCTGTTCCAGCATCTTCAGAATCCTGTGAAGTTTCCCCTTCAGCAGCATAGGGGCTATTGATGTTGGTCGAATCCTTAGTCTCTGGAGAAGGAGGCTCACTGCCATCCTCAAAGCCAAGACAGACCCCACTGCTAGTTGACGACAGTCCGGCAAGGAACTTTGAACTAGCACGTGACAGATCGACAGCCACTTGGAAAGCCCGAGAGAGATTTGGTGAAGATGCTGATGCTTCTCCTTGGTCTCTTAGGTTATCACATGAAGTGGATGACAGTGGCAGTTGGTTGTGAGACCTGCCTCGAGTTAAGCCTCCTGGCTGAACATTTCTCTTTGCATATGTTGCTGCGAAACCCCTTGTAATGCTTGAATACTTTTCTCCTGTTCTCCCACGATTTCCAGCATTACTCAGTGATGTAGAGGAGACCCACTTACGACCATGGAGACCTCTAGACTCTTGCCTTGAGGTTGAGTCTTGGTGGGTCGTGGTGATAAGCCTATCTAAATGATCAGAACTTAGGTAGCGCAGACGCAACTCTGGCACATCACTCCAGAATGGTGAAGTTTGATCAGATTCCAAAAAGAGCTCAACAGCAAACTTGTGTGGGACAATGTGGAATGGGTCCACCTTGTAGTCTCTCTCCCTTGACTGAAGACTGCCAGTGATGGTGTCACGAACCTTTAAAGGAAACAAACATCCTTAGTGAAAACTTCAACATGCAAAAATATACACAAACTCTATCTATACACAAACAAACCTTCCACTATTCAGTAGGGAGACCCATGCATATCTTTACATAGCTTTACAATTTTCTACACACCAACAGCTCTTCTACCTAAACTCTTTCCTTCTACCTCACTTGCACTCTGAGAAAGATACAGAGAAGCCTTGATAATTGGCTTAAAACAGTTCCAGATAACCCAAATTGATAAATATATAATGCCCATGGCCACAGAGAACAAATTAATGTATTGTTAATCAAACAAGATATATATTGAGAAATATAAGCTAGCCATGCTTAATGGCAAAACCTTGTCACAGGTACTCATTGGTAGGTAATTTTCTCTTCACCTCATGTATATGTGCTCTTCATAAATCAACCTTTTCTGATTTTCAGTCTCAAAACCACATCCCTCATTTCGTCAACAATCTATCTATCTGTATCTCTGAAGCCTATATTCTCCAGGAACTACCCCATCATGGGGATGGCCACAAGAGGAGAGTCTCCACTTATTCTCATCCTTAATGCCTCCCTTGCATACATCATCCTCCCCATTCTGCCCTATTTCCCCATGTCACAGGTGATCTCTCTCTCATAACAATCCCTATAATCATACTTTCATTCACTATACTTGTAAAGTCCCATCTTCCATTCTTTACACATGCCCAAACCACCTCTAAAATATATGTTTCACCCACTCCACCATTCCACAATTCATTCACTCCCTTTGCATTTCTGCCCTCCAAATCTCTCATACGTCTCCTCATTTCTGTCTTTATTCCCTGTAGTCATACCACATGCTTCTCTCAAATAGCTCATTTCCACAGCCTGGATTCTTGACCTCTGACTCATTCCATGTTCATGTTTTGGCTGATTTGGTCAGGGTTGGGAGGAATATGCTACCCCTTAATCATTTCTTCAATTCCATATTAACATCTCTACCCTTCATTATTCTATGATAGGAAAATCCTGAGTGATGATGGGCAGGAAAATCATGAGTGATGATGGGCCCTTAGTGATTGGTGAACCCTGGTGATGATAGGACTCTCAGTGATAGGAGAATCCTGAGGATAGGACCCCAGTGATAAGAGACTCCTAAGTGATGATAGGACCCTCAATGATGGGAGAATCCTTAGTGATGATAAGACCCTAAGTGACAGGAGAGTCTGAGAGGTGATATAATCGTCAGTGATAAGAGAGCCACAAGCGATGGAAACTCTTGGGTAACAGGATACCCCTGAATGCCTGGCAACCCTAGCTGACGAGAATCCTGACTGAGATGATAGCCCTTGGTGATGGCGGATGTCCTTGTGGCATAAAACCCTTGGATGAAGGATTCCCAAGTGATGGGACGTCCTTGTTTGATGGATCCCAGAATGAGGGAACACACTTGCGGATATTTGGGTAGTGGGGCACTTGGTAATGTAACAAGCTGAGTGATGAGAAACTCGTGGGTGGTAGGGGGATTCTGGAGTGATGACCGATGCCTACATGACAGGAGATCCTTGTTTAATATGAAAGGCACCTAGGTGATGGGAAGCCTTGTGTAATGAGACATCCTTGGATGAAGGAAGGGGTTCTCCAAATAATGGGATAAGCCTGTTTAATACAGAGTATTGGATAATGAAGCTGGTGCGGTTAAGTGAGTCTCTGTTTCACACCGTGAAGGGCAGATGGCGCCAGGTCTGTGACATTTTAAAGTGTGCTGAAACTGATGACCTTCCCAGATACTGCAAAGGATTCATACCAAAGCAATGGTGAATGAAAGGAAAATAAAATATAAAAATGCAGAGATAAGAGCATAACATACACGTTAATTATAGGAGTTGGTATAATTTGCAGTGTAACTGGGTTTGATGGGCCCAACTAAAGTATCTTTAATATCTACACACCAAAGAATGCAATGAGTAAATTTAAAAATATGATCAGTAACCCCGTAGGGGAACCTGGATAACAGAACGCCACTGAGTATTGGCGTTAAATCGTCGCTAGGCTGCCAACCTTGTCTTTAATAAGGATGAAGCCGGTATGTAGACCACAGGGTAAGGTGGTGGGCGGGGCCTCGTACCATCCCAGGTGAGGCTGCCACGCGAGGCGGACCCGCGTCCCCGTCACCGACGTCAGCACCAGCCAGACCTCTTGCGCCCGGCACGCTACTGTCCGGCACCACCGGAACCTGAGGAAAACACATCGTACCGTAATTCTTGCACCTTAAAAGTTACTTTCCAACACCAATGAAATATGAGGAAAACGTATCATACATCAATACCTTCTGCACCTAACCACACTGTCCGGTACCCTGGTAAACTGAAGAAAACATACAATACCGTTATACCACTTTCACCTGGTATATACAGTCCAGTACCATTACAAACAGAGAAACAGGGACCCCTGAGAGGAATTTTATCAGGGGTACAGAGTTTCTTTCAGGTCCTCTTCCCTTCTTTGTTAGTCATCCTGTCTTTATCCACTACGTTTTATGCCATGAGTTGCAAGGCCACAAAAGGCATGGAAGATGAGAGAGGGGTGGAATGGAGCATCTTGTTGATTTTCTGCATTTGAGGCCTTATGCAAACATTTTCTGAGATCCCAGGAAATTCCTGAGCCCCTTTTTGAATCTCTGGGCCTGGGTATGATGTATCCCCTGCACCCCCTCTCACTGTCCGTGCCGAGAAATATATATATATATATATATATATATATATATATATATATA
>JAYMFT010055781.1:0-15089 GCA_038088735.1 Panulirus argus | reverse complement strand
GAGAGAGAGAGAGAGAGAGAGAGAGAGAGAGAGAGAGAGAGGGAGGGAGGGAGGGAGGGAGGGAGGGAAGACTAGAGGGAAGAACAAGAGAAGGATGGCGTGTCTGGCATTTTCCAGGATCTGATCAGCTAATGTTCATGTGGGTCCAAAGAGGCTGGGGGTAAATATATGAATGTGCCTTGATGGCTGACGGGTTCTGGGAGGTGGAGGATTTGGGAGAGGTTTATTGGAGGGGTTCCTTGGCAGTGTTCACTAAGGGGGGGAGGTTGGGGGGGGTCGGATTCTGGGAGTTAGAGGATTTTGGATGATTGTGTTGGAGGGTTCTTGGGAGTGTCGAGTGGAGGGATGGGTTTAGGGAGTCCAAAGACTTTGGGAGGGACGAAAAATACGAACAGAGAAAGAAAATGGGAGGGTCCGTCTGTGAGGGCTGACACGAAGAGCTGAATAAGAAAGAAACGGAGGTAATTCCTTACATAACTCTGGCATAATTTAGTGTCGCTCTGCACCAGGTAGTGTTCCAAACGAGTTTAATGTTTATTTTACCCTCCTATATTAGCACAAAGGTAACTCATTACCTTAAAGCCAACATTTTCAAAAATCATTTAATGTCGATTATACACGTAACTTGAAACCATAAAATTCCTGGCCCAGACTGTCTACTGGGTCGTCTGGGCAGCTGGGTATTAATGCACCTGCTGAGGTGAGACCCCTGACACACACACACACACACACGCTGTATGAGTAATGAGTAGAGATCTTAAGCAACAATTGTCTTATATACAGGGACGAGGCAGGTGTTGTGTTCAGCACCGAGCTGTGGCCCTCCAGACACTCTCCCCATGTCGCCCTCACACCTGAGCCACCTCCCTACCCACGGCAGATGGAACATGAAACATAATACTTTAAACAGGTAACAAAAGACCAATCGGCTTGTAGCGAGGATACCAGCCGACATTCTTACTCTAATTTCCTTCTTTCTTGGTTCGTTTGTTTACTGGACTTGCTGCAAGTAGAATGGCTTGTTCTGCAATATAAATAGTTCCAGTCGGAAAGTGTGGTTACGTTTCGATACTGACGGCGACTCCAGTCAAGGACACGAGTCCACATCCACGCCTGCCTGGCCTTCAGTGAAAAGAATGGGGCCAAAAGAAAGTGGGGGAAAAAAAGTCCTCGTATTATTTGGGGAACAGAAACCTTGTTTCTTGGAAAGGCGTCGAATCGCGGTTGTTTGGAGAGGCATGAGAAGGTTTAGAGTTCCAAAGCTTAGCGGTGAAGGGAAAGAAACAGACGTCGCAACGGCCTGTCGTAGTGTTAAGTACGGACGTGTTGATGCAAGCACTGATATTACCTAACGACTTACATATTTGTATACAAGCACAGGGAACACTTAACTGCAGGCAGTACTGCTTGTGGTGGGGTTCGGGGTTGGTGGCTGCTTGAGCAACACTTACACTGAAACGGAAGTGCTGCGTCACTTCCACAAGCACTCTGGTGTGCAACCCTCAACTAGCAAAGCGAGCGAGGTAATGGGAACGTCTTTCTAATATACACCTGTAAAGTTTTTTTTCCCCATGAATCGTAAGGAATGAACCGTAACCTGCTGTGGTAGGAGTGACCGTCCGGTAGGAGAGACCAATTAATCCGGCACCATCTGGATGAAAAGGGACGTAAAGTCATCATGAGCAGACGTGAGCAGGACCAACCAACCTGTACGACCTTGAACTTGCTCGCCAAACGCCCTCAACCGTTAAAGCCTCCGCGCTACCTTCAGAGTGAGGAGGTTCTCATGATACATGTGTCCAACTCTGTGTGAGTTTTGCCACCTGCACAAAACGTCCCCAAAAAATTCCTCTTAGCCCGTTTCGTATACTTGTTTTGCCCTTCAAGTACACGCAGGCAAATGCTTAATGAAATTCTTTAAGCTCATTTTTCAATCTTCAGTTTCCCTCAGACAAAAACAAACACAAAGTTAATTTAGACATCACAGTGTTTCTCTGCGTACAGGGGATACAGACAGGATGATGCATTATGTGCTTCTTATCTTCATCTCTCTCCACACGCTGTGATCCAAGCCCGACAGCTGCGCGCACCCCACTACACTCAAACAAACCTGAACACGTCAAAATACTGACTTCATATTGAGATTTAAAGGAAAAGCAGATCTTATAATTCGAATGACCTTCTGTGTTCAACCGCAGAAATAATTCAGTTCCATTTTTCCGTTTCTGCGCCAATACGTTAAGTCGATCACCCCTATATCTCTCCCGCGTTCAGAATCATAGCCAGGCTTGGTGAGGGAGCCTGGGCAGCGGGAATCTTCGCTCGTCTGAATTGCTATTAATGACATTCAGACGTTCACTGACTCGAGAGGGTGTCAGGAAGTTGCGCACCAGTGCTCCATTTGTCGGTCTCGAGACATGCCAGTTCGTCTGCAGGTTCATCATCCCAAAGTGAGGACGGTCTACCGACCGCATCCACTTTTATGTCTAAAATGACTCTTGCGTCCCGCGTCGGATACGACCGCCAGGCCAGAGCAACCAACACTTTCCGGCCCGACTGCAGCGCTCAAAATCACTCCATCGCTGGTACTTGCCTTCCATCTCGAACCTGTTTGATGGTCTCGGATTCCTTCTGTCCCCTTGTATCACAACGATGCTAGTGTAAACAGTAACCGGGAAAATTTAAATGTTTCCCCCTGCAATTTCCCCTTAACGAGTGCGACAGACTATTTAACGCCCCCCAAACGTTGGGTGACATGACTGGCTCCTGCTGACAAGCCGGCCGGCACACCACGGGCGGTGGAAGGGTTGGTTCCGCTGTTAGGAACTTCCTAATGGTGGTTTTAACTGCTACACCTCGCCGGAAACCCGACTCCCACACACACACACACTGCTGTAACCGACTTCCCACCTGCCACCCTCGCTCTTGCTTTCTGAACAGTTGCTTTACTTTGTTTACTAACTTCAAAAAAACGTAAAAAAAAAAAAAAAATTGATTGAAAAGAAAGACCCCCAAATTCATCTACGTATTTTCTCTGTGGCTTGATAACATTTATCAATAATTAGAAGACAATTTAACCTATAATATGTAAAGAATCATTAGACTTTTTGATGATAGAAATTTTCCTCGTGGTTATGCAAAGTGTCATTTTCGGTGATACCCGTAGCAAGCATCCCCAGACATCTTGAGGTCCGTCCAGTCAGCGTGAACAGGTGTCGCCAAGCAAGAGTTGAGCATTCATTTCCACTGACTAACATGAATTATTGAAAAATAGTTCGCAAGTTCCATGTTTGCCATTATTCTCATAAAAAGTGAGGGTAAGGCGGTTTTATAAATATATATATATATATATATATATATCCTGTGTTGGAAGCGTGGCGAGGCTACAACGCGAAAGTCGAAGCCCTCGCTCGCCCACTCACGGAAGGAGAGAAAACACTACATGGGACCTCAACCGGCCATAACAAACACACCTGCTTCACTCATTCTTTTTTTTCTTCTTCTTTCATCACTTGCAGTAACATGCCCCCGGCCAGGACTGCTGAGCAGCACCCTGTTATTAACATGAGTGTAGATTTACGGCACATATATGTGTGTCTTCTCACGTTTGCGTCACGCTGCACAGTTCATAAGGTATGGGGTCTGGCCCAGGCTGGACCGACCGCGAGTCGTAACGCGGTGTGAAGTTGATGCATTATGGGAGGATTACTCGCCGATCTCGGCTCCTTGCGGGAGCAATATGGCGGCCCTGAACCTTCCCGCCGGGAGGGAAACCCTCCGCTGTTACCACCAGCTGCCATCCTCCCTCTTGTTTGGTTAAGACTCACTGCTGTATGTTAATGTGCACCGTTTACTAACCAGTGAGAGACACCGGTGGAATGGGAAGTGGTGACAGTGAAGGAGCAGCAGCAGCAGCAACAGCAGAAGAAGAAAAAGAAGAAGAAGAAGAGGAAGAAGAACAAAAAGAAGAGGGCTTCACAACAGAATACAGAGGAGTCATGAAAAAGGGTTATTAAAAGTTTTATATTCCTAACGTGACTGTAATGCAAGGCCTGACGGGCCCCGCCCACACCCAGCACGGAGGCTGCCAAGGCCAGGGCCACGCTAGGGGCGTCCAGGTCCCCAGGTCATGTCCTGACCTGACCTGTGGGATCTCATGTGGCCCAGTGCTGGAGGAGGAAGGACGAGCTGCCGCCGGTTAATGATGTGTGGTCCACTGTGGGAGGGACCACCTACCACCACCGGCTGTTATGCGGTCCAAGCAAAAGAGTAACGTCAGCCTCTCTCAAAGGAATCAGATCCCACTGACGATAACTCTTCCCGCTCGTATGGGGGTCTGATACCACTGAATGCTTCAGCTCTTCGTTTACATGAAGCTTCACATCGTAACCATTTCTCCCTCTCTTATGGGCTTTACTAAATAAATTTTAAATCAGTGTTTCACTTCAGATCCTCAGAGGAATGTTAAGACAGTGATGTGACGTGGGATTACTCCGGACAACACGTACACTGAGGCCATCACAGAAAACAACTCTGCAACGTGTTATCATTCGCCTGTACAACACACGAGACTTCAAACACCAGCTCCGGACATGCATGCAACGACCCAAACTCAGACTGTAGCGTGCCATGGTTAAATCCCTGAAGCACTAAGGGTATACGACCATTTGAGCACGACGGGACGGCCCTTGAGTATGAGGGCCTGGCCTTTGGCCCCGGCTGGCCCTTAAGGGATTAACAGCCATCATGAGGACAATGGATGGCAGTACACCAGCGTAAATGTTCTCAAGGGACACAAGCACACGCACACACACACATCACATCACATACGAAAACCAGCACACCCTCCACAATGCTGAAGCGTTTGGGTCAGACGAAAAAAAAAAAAAGTCGTAAACTTAAAAAGGAAGAGGATACACCACGGATGGCTGGGTATCAGGCCCAGGTGGCCGGCGATACAGCTACAAATATCAATTGGTGACAGGATTGGGCGGGAGGGTTCTGGGAGTTGACGATTTTGGGAGGGGGTTTGTTGCTGAGGGTTTTTTTTTGGGAGTGTGGGTATTCAGTTAGGTTAGGGCAACGAGAAAAACAAATTAGGAGGGTAATTAGTTCTGGAACTCAACCTAGGTGCTTCAACGTCAAGAGATTACAAGTGAATACAAATGAAGCCAAACAGGAACATACCAGTGGGTCCTAAAAAAAAAACCGAGTCTGTCTGTGATGGTGGAAGAGAGAAACTCATCACGAAACTAACTGGTTTACTGGGCTTCAGGTTAGGCCTACCGACTGCCAGGGTCATTTATCAAGGCCGTCAACGTCAAGTCACAACCACAAAATGAGAAATCTGCAACACCTTCTTCAGATATTGGAAGTAATGTTGAGACCGCACCCACTTTCAGTGCGTGTATCATGACGTTCGCGATACTCTGCCGAGCTAAACATTACTACGGGCACAAGACTCCTAAACGCATCGTATTCCTGCCGCCTGTTGGGTTGCGTCGCTTTGGTTTCTGAAAGACGGTCGGGTAACAGTCCCGATATTTCACTGCGTCCACAGCCACACCAAAACATGACCTACGTCTCATACGTCGCGGCGAAGGACCTGTCCATATCACAGGGAGCGGAGCGGAGGGTTGGGGAGGGTCTTTGGTGTGGTCGAGGTTCGGGACGAAATATGATACCCCCGGATGGGAATCCTGCCCTTCTTATAACGGGCAGGGTGCCACCTTGAAACCCGCTGACCTTCAAACTACTTCAAACTACATCAGATCGTTCGCACTTCACCCTGTCTAATTCTTCTTAGGTTACGATTGGTCGTTTAATCTGTGGGCGAGTAGTTTTCTCGTAATTATGTTCCTTTAAAGGATGTAACTTGGCCTGAGTGTCTGCCTCAACAACACAGTCAAACCTGTTTAATGTGATTAAAACTGGACTTCCACGTACAACACATATTCAAATCTGGAAGTTCTACAGTCTCCTGAAACCAGTCTTAAAGGTGTTGGAAAATGATGGCGCAGTTCCCCCCAAGGCACCAGCGAACCAAAACAGGCAATATGCTAGATGTTTCTGTTGCGCAATGAGGGAAGTTGGGTTCGCCTCTTCAACACGACGGCATTGAGTGAGTCTCTTGAGTACGACTGTGCGACCGCTGGGTACGTACGACAGACAGCTCTCAGACCTGAGCCTTTCTTCTAAAGGTCAGGTCAAAAGGCCAGGACCATCGTGGCAAAAGGTCGAACGGTCGTTTTTTTAAAGGGGTTAATTCTGTAATTTAGCCTAATCATTTGCGCAATACATGAGCTAGTTCTTACAGAGAAACCAAATTATTTATTTCTCTATTACAACCTGGATAGGAAGCAGGGGAAAATCTAAACAGTAGACAAAACTGTTTTCTCCTAATAAGAAGAAGCGACAGGTCGTTATTTATCGTGAAGTTTCCCGACAAAAACATCAAAACCCGAGGAGCGAGTTAGAACAGTAATATATAAACGGCGAGCGACGACGAGGCTGGCCAGCCTAGGGCGGATGTAAACAATACGTGACGTCACGGTCCAGCTGGTGACCATCAGGGTCATCTGTCACTGCCAGTGTACCACTCGTGCCCGGGCCAACACCTCAGTAACCCGCTGTTACTAGCGCATTTTATGCTCCATCGGTACCGAGCACAGCAAACGCTGAACTAAAGAATACTGATTAGTATGCCGTGATATGGACAAGATGACCGCCTTAATATGGGAGTTCCCGGTCTGACTAATACACATTGTTCCCAGAAACACAAGTGGCATGTTTGACCTTGGCAACAGAGGTCCGGAATGACCTCTGTCAATTATTTTGCTGAGAGAAAAAAAAATGACTGGACTGGTGTTGCCAAGAGAGTTTCCTTGGACCTGTATGCAATACACATTGCCAAATAAAGATTCAGATATGGTTTGACGTAATATGGTGCTTAAAATACATTTGTGCAACATCCCAGGATACATTTAGTTTATCACTCGTAAAATAACACATTGCTCAACCTGGCCCTGTATACGTCCAGAAGATATGTAAGGCAAAATAGAGTAAGCAAACTTCAGAAATACTCGGTTCTGCATGTCATGCATAAGATCATATTCGATTACTTAACATACTTGATGTTTTGTGTTTTTCCTCGAACAAGGAACACTCAGAACCGACCCTTAAGGCCTGCTTCCGGGTATCATGCGGGTCAACATAATCAATACAGCTGCAATATTCACATCAATACACTGACCGGGAAGCAAAGCGAAACATTCAGCCACATAAGGAGGGCTCTCTCTCACTCGACAACGATAATAGTTCTAGCATAAGCTTTACCCTAGATTTCTGAATGAGTCACTGCCCCCGTGAACTGTGTGTACATGATAACACGAAGTATGTCACACCCAGGAGCTGTCGCCGCCAGGGATGACTTCGTAACATGTAACAGTAGAAATCACAAACGAGTTAATAACGGTAACAGTCCGTAAAGATCAGATGAGATATTACATCAAATTCACCTCTGTGGTGTTACCGGACTCCGCCTTCTCGACGTTACAAACGCGAGTGAAAAGTCACTTAGGCTAGGCTGTATCATTAGTAGTACAGTTTCGTCAAAGAAATCACTTCAAAGGAATCTACATTCCCCTGCTACTGGAAGCAGCGCAGCAGAGAGGTCCTGGGTAACTCCAGGACTCTCATGAAAATGAAATTGGTTCCGTGGTAACTAAATATCAATAAATGTATAAATTCACCTAACTTTCTCAGCATGCATACTTGCAAAAAGTGTAGGAGTTAAGCGGAGCAAAAAGTGTAGGAGTCAAGCGGAGAGTGGGAACGGCCCAACCCAGTTCTAGAGCATGAATTCATAATGAACATAATCAGTTTAATAACTCATAAACCTTCTAAACGGAGTCTTGTGTACCCCGGTGCACGAACATATCTTCATGAATATTTGCATCGTTTGGCGGGCCTTCCCGCGCTGCGTGGCCAAATGTTTCTCTGCCAAACCTCTTTAATGACACTCGAGGGTTTAATCTTTCACTGCGAAACACTTGTCACTCGGAGTCTTCCCTCCAACTCTTCACGTCCGATAATCATCACAACAAACAGCAAAACTGGACGTTTGTGGGAATTTCAAGGATTATACAGGAAAGGATTAAACCTCTACGAAGGGAGTGTCTGGGAATAAGCCCTATAGATTTGAAGAACAATTAAAGTGCTAAGTATTCCGTGGTATAAATCGTTCAAAGGGTTCTACTTTGTAACACTAATATAAGATAAGACTAGGACAAATTTCCAATTTACGGACACTTAAACATAAATAATTATGATGCTTACAATAATCCGAGACGCTGAAATATGCCAAATCTTAAAGCCTAGGCTTGCATACCCCACCAACTTGACAACACTTTTCCGTAAACAAGGGAGGGGGGGCCGCTTCGTCGGATTGTCAAAATATTTATATATACTCACCATTACTACAAGGAAGTCGGAACTTATGATAAACGTAAAAATTAAGTGAAATAGATGAACCTTATTATTCTTAAGAACATTTCTTGATTGTCACAATGGAGAATTTAATGTTAGAATACATCCCCAACTGGCAATGGTTCTCCGTCAGGTTAGCAAATGCAGGGTGTCAAGGCCAACAACTTCTTGATTCTTCAACAACAAATTTTCTGCCTTGTCTGTTTCCTCCTACCGCACGGACCTTGTCTTAATGACCTGTGGCTGCTGACTCTCATTACAGTCCAACAAGAAACACGCCCCTGTAAACGGTGGTGAAGCCTTTGCTAAATACGTGGGAAGAAACACCCAAACAATGGCATCGGCGGTACATTAGTAACTGTCACTTCAACCGAAGTTACGGTAGTTTTACATGATTACTGTGACGCCATCTGTGGCGTCCTTGGCAGCGCAAAGCTTTGACAGCCTCTTGTACGATCACAGTTAATAATAATAATGATAATTATAATAATAATAATAATAATAATAATAATAAATTATCAACGTTAATAATGTCTGATGCCAATTTCATTTAGGCTACGCAATAAATATCTAGAAGGCGAACACAGTTAATACAGAATGACACATGGGCTGAGGGAATATGTAATCATAAATATACCACAGAAATGTACAGGCAACTGGAACTACTTGTTCCATTACTAACAAGCAGCTTACATTGTTCGCTCTTCTGTACCGAGTTGGCGAACTTTGCGTTTAACACTTCTTCACTACCACATCCTGGCACAGAGGGCGGTACAATCCCTCCATAACTGACACCATGATGTTCACCCACATACAAGAAAACCGACCCCACATGTGGCCACGCAAAAACAACACGGCTTTCGTATATGGGCAGTGTAAAAAAAACACTGCCTTCATGTGCACTCACGCACATGAACATCGACTTTATGTACACTCGCGTAGAAAAAAGAAGAGTATCATGTGCACCCACCATGTGTATGGAAAATCTATTACCTATGGAACCTCTTCCCCTTCCGTGTGGATAGACACGGCACCGACCCCGTTATACGGGCCGTAGGGTAATGACATCACCGCCGGGGAAGACTCGAACAACACAGGCGTTTGACTCGTCCTTGGGCCTACGACTCTTCCCCATCCCCTTGCGCCACCAGCTCGTGTGCTGGACCTAATGTCGAAGATGAGACTATAGCCTGAGGTGTTCCGGTATCAGAGCGACAGACTAAAGGCAGTAAGCAAACACAAGCGAGACGGATATATAGTCAACAGCTTTTACGGCAACACCTGCCAAAGGCAAGAGATAGATTGAGGGTGTCGTCTCTCCAACAGCTGTTCCTCTCTCTTTGAGGCCTTGAACACGACCTTACGAACTGGTGAATACGCACGACTGTACGACCCTTGGGTTACGGTGGCCCTTAAGGGTCAGGTCAAAGGACCAAAAGGCACCACCCGGTCGTGTTCAAGGATCGCACCGTCGTATTCAAAGACTGTACCGTTGTGCTTAAAGGCCGTACCGTCGTCCTCAAAGGCCGTACCGTCGTATTCAAAGGATCGTTCTGTCGTGTTCAAGATACCCTTAGTTTTCGTTTGCTGTCGTATTCTTTTTCCTCTCCTCCTCCGTGTCTCGATTTCCTCGTTCATTCTCGTGACTTCGGCGTTCCATTAATGCTGCCAAAGAGCTGACACAACAGCTGTGACAGGTACACCTTTGGGAAGGAGAAGACCTTCGCTCTCATCATACGGTCTAATATTACCGGCCGCTGTATCTGCCAACAACACCTCACGAGTTGTAAACAGCCTTTAAGATTAAGCGCTGTAACTTCGCGCGTTCATTATTTTGCCTCGCCCGAGGGGTGACAGAGCAATCCCTCCGGCATTATCATTTTTTCCCTCGTGATTATCAATCTTACTTCTCAGTCGACATGGCCGCGACTGAGGCGTACCTCTCTCTGTCCATGCCGCGTCGACTGCTATCAAAGTGGGCAGAGCTTCGGGGTAATGACTGTGTGTTCACCACGTGCAAAATGAGAACCAAATTAAAGAGCCATCAGAAGGGGTCTGTGTCGGTTTCTTCTACTGGAGGGAAATTTCGAACCCTCTCCATCGTAAACATCACGAGTGAAAATAACTCTGGGTACTTTATGTCAGGGTTGCTTTGGTTGTTGCGAAGTGTTCCCTGTCACTTGTCTCCAGTTGAGATTACGAAAACCCGAATGCTCATCTTCTGAGCAGAGCTCAATCATTTCCTGCGTTACTTCATGCAAGACAACGATCCTCAGTCCCCTATCAGATAACACGATGGTCCTGAATGCCTCAAGTAGCGTCGTGAGGAGATAAAAAGCGACCAAATCTTATCGACCAGCGGATCCGACGGTGGCGGTCGGTAAAAATTGTGTTATCAGGCATTTCCCTCTGAATGCCAGGGCTCTCTGGCTAAAGCCCCGATTATCACGTCACTTTTAAAAGTATAAGTGATATAGTTGATGACTGATGGGGTCTGGGGTGGCGTGTGGGGCCTGGGGTTTTATCAGGGGGGGCCGGGTCTGTGCACACAGCTGCCTCATTCACTGACACCTCCTGTAGCCAGACCTCAAGCCTTGCAGCCGCGGACCTTAGCCTGAGGGCAAACCTTAGCTTTCGGCCAGTCCTCGACCTTCAGCTAGCCCGCGGGCTGGATCCAGCCTTCAGCCAATGTAACCAGGGCCTACCCTACATACACACCTCAGCACATAACCAGACCTGAGCCTATAGAGCCAGGCGACGGCTGGTATCGCCAACGGCGAAGTTCAGTGCAGCATGGGGGCCGCTGTGGCCGTCCGGCCGGCTGAAGGAGAGGAAGGAGGGGGGGTGGTGGTGGTGGCAGAGGAGGCCGACATTAGCAATTCAAGGCCGCGGCCAGTCTGGTCCTGGCCCTCCAGCCTCACATGGGTTTACACATGAGGGGCGGGAGATTAGCAGTGATCACAGGTGAATGTGGGGAGAGTCCCCCGAGTCAACACGGCTCTCGTGTTCACAAGTCGGTGAAGCGTGTTGGTGGCCAGGGAGGCCGGGTGGGGAAGGGCAGCTTGCCCCCCCCCCCCCTGAACCTGTGGAAGGGGGGTTCTCGATGCTTCCTTTTCGTGGCATGTCTTACGTGGTCGTCTCCGTTCCAGAATCTTCAGGTCTCTGTCTCCATCTCTCCCACACACTCCATCTGTCTGGAAGGCCCTCCCGCTCTCTTCGTCCCTTCTGTCGTCCATCTTCTCCCTCTGTCTACTTGCGTCGCTCAACCCGCACCTGTCAACGTGTCTCCCCAGACTGCCCTGGTCACCGGCCGAGTAACCATTAAAGTTGGTTCAAAGGCCAGAATATCATCCTCAACGGTCAAGCGAAGCGCTCAGTGGTAATGCCGTCGCGTTCAAGGGTCGTTTCGTGATGGTCAAGGGTCGTCCCGTCGTACTCGTGGGTCGTTCCGTCGGTCGTGTCCCACACGGGTTACTCTCCAGCAGAAATACGGAGGTATAAACATGACCATACGTTGCAAGGAGGGGCCACGAATGCGTGTGTAAACTTATGCATAAAAACTTCGATGTTTTTTCACCTTTGTCTCGACAATGTCGTTCGTCTGGCCACATTCGCCTCTGTCCCTGGGTGTTCCCTATGTCATTACGTCCTTTTCCGTCTCCCTGAGTGACGCGTACTGATGGTCAGGCTTGCTTGCTTTAACGCTTGCTTTAACTTACCCCAGTGTACGGTAAAGCTATCTACCCTTCACGTTCTTTCTGATTGTCATTCACATCATCTACAGTTTTTTCATACGTGTATGATCTGAATGTTAAATACGCTATGTAAACACTATTTTCATGGGTTTCTGGGTGTTATTTTCACAATCTGCCTTTCATTCTGATGGGTCCTGACTGGTCCTGGCTGTAACTCCACCATTTTCCCTTCATTCTGGCGGCTTCTGATTGTCACTCCACCATCTGCGCCCCTCGCCTCGGTGAGTTCTGACTGCCACTCCAGCCAGAATCCGCCCTTCATTCTGGTGGGTGCTGACTGGTACTCCAAACTCTCCGCCCCTTCGTTCTGACTGGCTTTTACTGGCACTCCATCATCTGCCCTTCACTCTGATGAGTAGTGACTGTCTTTCATACCGCCTGCCTTCCAGTCTGGTGCGCTCTGACTGTGACCCCCCCCACCCCTCAGACCACCTATAATCCGCCCACTCTTCAGACTGTTACCCCGTCTCCGCCAGTCATCATCGGTCAGATTTCCAGGGCGCAACCATGATCTTGTCATATGCCATCAGTCTTCTGGCAGGCGTCCTGACTGTCATTAACATCTGCTCTCCAGCCTGGTGTGTTCTGATTGTGCTGCGTTCTGAGTACAACGGTGTTAACAACGGTGTTAACTACCCCTGATGGTGTGGTGTGGTGATTGCAACGCTACTATCTACCCCTCATAGTGCGGTGTTCTGGTTGTAACACTATCATCTACCCCTGGTAGTGCGGTATTCTGACTGTAACACTACTGTCTACCCCTGGTAGTGTGGTGTTCTGATTGTAACACTACTATCTACCCCTGGCAGTGTGGTGTTCTGACTGTAACACTACTATCTACCCCTGGTAGTGTGGTATTCTGACTGTAACACTACTATCTACCCCTGGCTGTGCGGTATTCTGATTGCAATACTGCAATCTACCCCTGGCAGTGCGGTAATCTGACTGTAACCCTACTATCTACCCCTGGTGATGCTATGCTCTGACTGTAACACTGTTATCTACCCCTGGTAGCTCTGTGGACTGACTGTAACAGTGTTGTCTGTCTACCTCGGCAGCGATGTATTCAGAGTGTAACTCACTCGTACAGTCTCTCGTTTCGGCCACATACTTCAGTGGCTCCCTCCGGCCTTAGTGCTGCTACTCCCCACCACACAACCCCACCCCACCCCAGCCTAGCCCACTAGCAACCCACCCCTGCCCACCCGCCCACACACACACACACACACGGACTGGGCGCCTGGCAACACAAAAGCATACCTGGCTGTCCTACCTGACCCCCGCCCACTCTCCTGTCCCGGACACATGGTCTCCTCCCCCTCCTCTCTCTCTCTCTCTCTTTACGACATTTCTGATGCGTCTTCTATTTTTCGTGTGTGTGTGTGTCGTGTGTGTGTATGTGTGTGCATGTGGGGAGCCACTGCTCCGTCCCTCGCGGTGTACGTGCCTTGTGCCTGTGGCGTCGCTCGGTCACTCCACAGTGCTTGTCTTCTGAGCGCACGTCGGGAAGCGTTGGGGGTGAGGGGTGGGGGGTGGGTGGGAGGGAAGGGGGGAGGCATAAGCAGACCTGCTCCCCTGGACGCGTGCTTGCCAAACAAACGGACAGGACTTGCTCTCCCCCCCCCCACACCCTTCCTACACCACCTCCTCTGCCTCTCTCTCTATCTCTCTTTTCCTCAAATGCTGGATTTCCCACCTGCCATCCTCGCCTCGCTCTCTCCTCCCCTGGTCTGCGTCGTCCCACGCCTGCCTCGGTACCGGTGCCCCTGCACAGCGCCCCACGCTACTACTATTTCCCCCCCCCCCCCACTCCCCTCACGCGGTACCCTAGTCACGGTCAAAAGCCCACATCAAGGCCGGGCCTTAATTGATATATTAGAGAAGATTATGAAAGGGGGGAAAAAAATGAGACGAGGGAAAGTACTTACGAATTTTGGAGGAAGTGAAAAACCTGTCTTCTAGAATGTGCCGAGTCATAGTTATTGGGAAAGAAACAGAGAGATATAGTCGTCTCCTAAGTGAGTGGGTCCCGGTTGGAAAGCGGTCCTTACACTGGCCTCCTGCGAGATTCAATGCCGGCAGTAAAGTGTCTGCACAAGGTAGCGACTCGCTACAACCCAGTTCAGTCGTAAGTCTACAAGAAAGGGCTCGTTTGCAGTATCAATGGCATGTAGACTGTAAAATATGGGCATCAGCTCAAGGGAAGTACTAACCGCCCTTTTGACTTAACGAGTGCTGAAAGCGGTACCCGGTTCCACCTTTTACACCCTCCGTGTCAGACGGCAACCTCCTTGGAAAGCATGATTGCAAAATACCCTCACATGTTGTATACTTGGGCTTTCAAGAAAAAAAAAAAAACCTTCGATAGAGAACCAGACAAAAGACTGCTCGTTAAGATCAAAGCTCACGTCACAGGAAACCGAATGCATGTGTGTGGGTGTGGTGGACGGGTTCACAGACAGGAAATAACGCTTGGTATTAAAATGGGGGCGGCAAGCGTCCCCACTAGGCTAATATGATCGTTGTTCATTCTGACACAACTTGAGAATTGAATTCCTGTGAGCTGCTCGTGTCTCACCCCTACCTTGCTGCCTGTGTACCCGACTGACTGAACGCGTGGCAAGCGGGGTACCACAGGGATCAATCCTAGGACCCATATTCTTTTCATCACGACCTATGTCGATTATGTGGAGACACAGGAAACACCGGCAAGAGAAATTCAAAATTAGCCGATGACGCAAAATTAGAAAATGTATTATTCCAGTCAAAGGAAAAGACCGCCAGATGATTTGGAGAGATTTAGACGAATTGGAGTGGTTGGGGGGGGGGGGGGGGGGGAAAAGGGAT
>JAYMFT010055770.1:0-15089 GCA_038088735.1 Panulirus argus | reverse complement strand
TTCCCAATAACTATGACCTGGCTCATTTCAAGAGACATGTTTTTCACTTTCTCAAAAATTTGTAAATACTTTCCCTCCCTGTTTTCCCCCTTTCTCAATTCTCTCTATATTTCAAATAGGACCCGGCCTTGATGTGGACTTTTGTCCGTGACTGGAGACTTCAAAAAAAAAAAAAAAAAAACTGTGAGTTTCAGATATCTTCCACCACTAGAAACATCCTCGAGAGAACCCGTGATCAGTTGCTGTTTGAATTCCTTTTGTGCAAAAATGATACTACTACTACTGCTACTACTACTGCTAATAATATTGATAAAACAAAATAATTACTATCATTATCAGTTTTTTCATTATATTATTATGATTGGTCTATATATTTTTAGACTATGTCATGAGGAGCCATTTATGAACAAACATAACAAACATACTAATATACAAAGTGATCAATAGATTGCCCCTCCACTTCGGCTGGATGAACCATAAGCTGTGCATGCAAGGGCTTGAAATATTTAAGCTACTTAGCATCCAGTTGGCTGCACAAACTATACAGTACTATAACTCTCGAGGTGCATCATCAATAGCATTCGCTCTCTTTTTCGACACCTCATTTGTATTGGATTAATTCAAGCACAGGAGAGGTTTTGTGTTAACGATGGCCGTTACAGCCAGATAATAGAATTACTGTAAAGTACAGTGATTTCTGAATGTTTCTCACTTGCTAATGATGTTATACAGGAACTGTTTTGGTCACTACTTCATATATTTTTTAATCCTTTACCGGAGGAGAGATGGTCATGTAATCAGTGCCAAAGGTTTTTGTCAGTGCTACAGATCTGGTCTTAGCGACCACCAGGGAGTCCAAGGCAAGAGTGTGACGTCTGTGAATGCGTCTAGACCATTTTCCCTCGACCAAAGCTCTACTTCGTTTGTTATTTTCTTGTCTTCCATGTGGAACTAGGGCGTGTAATGAAGAGTTACCCTGTTTAACTGTCAATGTTGAGGACTCTTTGGCCGTGAGTAACTATGGGAGCTCAGCCATTACAGCTTTAAGAAACTCAACTCGGGATGAAGACAACGCTGCAGGTGTGATGGTGTTAACCCCTGCCCTCATAATGATCTCATCAATTATTCAGTGTACACTCCTTTGTTCGAGGCAATAGTTTATAGTCGAATGGTCTCTTTCTTTCGTATAGCAGTCCACCAATCAGGTTCGAGTATTAGATAACATTTGAAGGTACGTTTTATGGATTCCAACTTCTTTCTCTTTTAAAGTAAGAGACCCACATTTTTTGCTCTAGAGTTGACTTTCCATTTCCCTAATGGAGCTGACCTTCTCTTTTTTCTTTAGACTGTTGATTTTCTGCTTTTCTTGAGGAGTTGACAGCGTACCTATGTTATGGAGATGCTGTAGTGACCGTATCTCGTGAATATCTTATTCCCAAACATTTCTTTTTTGATATCAGGCAAAGTTGGGGCCATAGGCTAGTCTCCTATTGGCATTTCCGTCAAATGTTTTAAGATGCATGATAAACTTTATCTTTTTTCCTATGAATATCCGCGCAGCGCGGATTGTCAAGGGGTTGACATGTGCTGCTAGTAAATGACACTGGAATCCGTCGAATGAAAGTCCAGTGCGGGTTACAGTAGGTTATCATGAGATGTTACCAACAATAACACGCCAATTTTACTGTAACTGTGTAGTGAGCCATGAAAACATCGTTTTAATTCCTTATGCAAGTGAAGATGATATTCTGTGAGATTATCTGTTATTAATTATCATGAAATTCGTTGTTAAGGTCAGATTTAACGGGTCACTCAAGTGATGTCTGTGATTAGTGATTATAGTTATCTATACATCACTCTGATAATAAATGCAGCTAAGCCAGCGGTAGAGCTATAAAGCCAGGGAAGTAGGAAGGCCATTCAAGAGGGACGATCTGTGTGTTCTCATCCTTACCCGGACCCTCCTGACCTTATCAGGCCTGCTGTGCTCTCACTTGCTCTTCAGACGAAAATCAAAGCATAGATCGTGTCAGTGCCTTCTGGGAGGTGATTAAGGTTGTTTGGGCTTCATAAGGGCAGTCGGCTGTTACAAGAAAGGGTCCAGTGGTTGTGGGTTTACCAAGGACGTCCATGGTTGATCTTCCGCTACTGGGACGTGGAGACTAAAATCCCCACAGCGAGTAAAGGTGCCGTCGTCGTTAACAGCACCATTGGGTCAGCCGTGGGGACGACTACCCAGTTGCTATTGCTGGGAACACCTCACTTCATGAATACTGTAGTTCCTCTTGGAGTTGGGACATGAGGCCTCATCAGAGGTGTTGTCGAAGAGTGTTTTATTGAAGGGAACAAACAAGAGTCGTTTGCGGACACCTGGGGATCGCCTGTGGAACGCGTTACCCATCGTGAAATAATGGGGTGATAGTAACTCTACAGAGACTTCAGTATAACTTATGTTGTCTAGAGATATCAGTGACAGTGACACTCTCAAGATTTCACTGATAGTGACAGTCTGAAGAATTCCTCGATCGCGACCCCATTAAAAATTCCATGGTTGCTTACATCTTTGACTATGTGGTGATAATGACGGTGTCATTATTGAGGTTGTCACGTTTATCCCAAGGAAATTTTCTTTTATGAGCATCTTTAACAGATGTGGAGTGTTGAGGGAGAGGGTCAGGGGGTGGCGTTGGTGGTACCGGTTGGTGGCCCCGGGGGCCGAACATGGTCGTGCTGCTGCTGCTGCTGCTGCTAGTGATATGTTATTGATCGTTCTGGAACTGTGGTCTTGTGTCCGTCGAATTAAATTGTCATGATTTTTCTTCCTAGCTTACACTGGTCCGCCACGAGGGTCTGCACCCTTTCCATAATATAGGCAGAATCATGTTGGTGACCCTCCCGAGCGGTGAGGAGTGTGTCATGGTATGAGACGGGCTAGACGGGGAACGCGAGATGTTGCCCTGATGATTCATGACGAGTGTTGGTGGTGTCTCCTCCAACAGTTCCTGTTTTACTGTTTTGATAACGTCTGGTACATCCTGGTATTCGCTGCCTCCTTCATTCTAATCATCCACCTCTTTGGCTTTCAGCCTCCCCAAGAGTTCCCCCTTTACCTTGTAAACATTTGTCCATAGTGGGATCAATATCTTTGGAGGTGTCAAATGTTACGATTTAACTCCACTATTCCCCTCTCTCGCACATCTACGTATATGCCAGTAAAAGTGAGCAAATGTGCTAAAATAGAAGCATACCAGGCTTTCTTTCACAAAGTACAGTCAATGATTTATTCACCAATAAGTAAAGTTGATCGTATGTTAAGAGTTACTTCTAACAAAATATGTTTCAAGTTGTCACTATGTATCCACCTGGCTGGGCAGTCCATCCGCTTGTTTATGCTTTCGGTTGTTTCTAACAGGGGCGAGTGTGAGCGAGGGATTGGCTGACTTGGTTTGTGAAGAGGTTTCGGGATTAAGGGGATGTGGTGTGTTGGTTGCGACAGTAGGAAGACAACACGGTAAGCTAGGCATTCGTGGGAACAAGTCGACCAAGGGTCCAGGTGGCAGAGTACTCGTATCCTTCGTATTTCTGTTTGTGAAAGAGACGTGAGCAACACAGGCGACACATAGGGTTGAATGAACGGGAGAGAGAGAGAGAGAGAGAGAGTATAGCACTAACCTGAGTTTTGAGAGTAGTTGTACTTGCTGTGCGCTGTCTTCTGCCTGCCATCATGTTCATCATTGTTTATCAGTTACAAGTGTTAGTTTGGGTTGTGATCGTTATCCTCACTATCATGTATGTGATGCATGTGTTTCTGTGACGTGTGTCAGCTGGCGTTCGCTCTCGGCTGAGTTGGAGGGGCTGATGAGCTTTTAAGTTTGGTCTTCAATTTCGTTTGATTTACCTGTATTATATCGTTGTCGAGGATGTTGTCCAGCTCTTGCATGTAATCCTCTTTTTTGAGGATGACGTAGCTGTTTGATTTATCTGCTTTCCGCATTACAATGTCTTTATTGTCTTTTAGTTCTGTGGCTGCTGCGCGGAGTTGTGGGGTCAAGATAGAGTTCTTGTGACGAGCCACGAGAAGAGCCCTGGCTGCACCTTTGTACACTCTCTCCAGCTTGTCTGTCTGGATGTTTAGACGGTGGAGCCACGAAGACGTAAAGCATTCAGCTTCAGGTCTCATATACGTGGGTGACATACACAGTCTTAAACATCATATTTTCATTTGCGAGCCTGAGTGTTAGTCCTATGTTAAAGTGCCATACGGAAATTGGTCTTACATTGTCCCTGCTAAGTTTATCAAGTGGTAACCTGTTGTTCGTGTTAATATCCCCAAATCTTTCTCACTAACTGATTCCTTTCAACATTTCCGAAAGTAATCTAAATGTCCACCAGAGTCTCCCTAATTTCCTCTCCCTCATAGTACATGATGCTAACTTTCGATAAGCTCCTTCATCCACTTACTTTGCCGCCTGATCGAGTATCCGCAACAGATCTCCCTCCATTGTTCCACAGATTTTCACGATACCAATTTCTGACATTAGTTTTGTATCATACACACACGTACATACTAACCTATTGTCTTTTTGCCTCTGGTGGATCATTAACATACAAGAAAAACGCGGGATCCACAAGTTCCAAGACCAAGCCTTTTCCCACTTCACTGGTTATTCTTACCACATTCTCCAAGATCAGAGTTCTCTTAACCCTTTCCTCTGAATTGCTTCTAACTCGTCTCTCCACTTAGCTAGTGAGTGTACCTTGCTTTTTCATTTTCACTGATAACCTATCATGCAGCAATGTATCTGCATTTGTACCTTTGCATCATACAAATAAATACAATCTCTGTCCCTTTCTCATTTGTATCCTGTGGTGATTCTTTTTATAGATATCAGTCAGGTTGATGATCTGATCTCCCACCTTTAAATCCAAACTGCTTATCATTGAGAAAATAATGTAATTGAAATGTTTTGATAAATTTCCCCAAATAAAATTTCCTTTACCAACTGAGTCACTGACACCGCTCTATAGTTCTGAGGATCATCTCCATCTCCCTTGTGTGTTGGAACAATATCTTTCCCTCAGGATTACTCCTGTTTGACATCGACTCTTTGAACATGATCTTCAAAGGCTCAGCAGATGCCGTCTCAAATTCCTCCAGATCCCATGTGGGTAGTCTATCTGGTTCCGGACTTTTTATTCTTGTCTGTTTCATCCGACACTTAAACAAAATCCTGTTAAAACTATATCAGTTTTATTCAATCCTTGTTCATCCACATTACCATCTATGTTTCAAGGTTTTGTATTCTTATTCCTAGATTCTGACTGAAACTCATCGTTTTCCACATGCCTCTGCCTCTTCATACATTTCCCCATCATCTATCCGTAGTCACATACTCTATTACTAAACGTTCAACATGTCCATTATAAAACAGATACAATCTCGCATCAACTTTATATTACATACAGGGTGTTCCCGCCTCTCTCTCCTAATTCTTCCTAATCTTTCCCAATCTTAGCTATTCCTAGTTAATGTTAATCTTTCATGAGTTAGCGTACTCGGGAATTTTCTATACATTTCCTATAAACCAGCGTTCTCATGGAGTCTATACCTTCCATGTAAGTCGGTGCTTGGGGATCCTCTATACCTTCCCCATAAGCCAGTGTACTCAGGATTTTTCAAAACTATTGTTTGTCAACCCTCTCGTGGTCGAGGACCCCTGTAGGCAACATGTAATACTTTCTAGATCTCCGGGCTTCTCCATCCATTTTGTTCTTCTTTCTTAAGGAAATTGAAAAGAAATTAAGTAACCATTAGCTAATCTTACGCTATAAAAGCCCCATTTTTAGATTATGAACAACGAGGTTTCCATGATTTTACGTTTTAGAATCATTATAGAATTTGGCTTAATCCTTGAAGGATGCTTACGGAACCCCAGCTAAAGATCACTGCTCTCTACCTTCCCCATAACAAATATCTCTCCTGTTCATCCTTCCTCAAGTATTCCATTAAACAATGTGTGGTTACCTCAAATATTTTCTTGTGTTGGCTTATCCAAAACCAACATTATTATTCAAAATATTGTTACAATTTACATAACTCTGTTTAGCCAGACTTACCATCGTCATTATCAAGAACCCTTTCCTGGTTCTACCTAACTAGGATTTCCTTTTTTCCGTATGTCTACTTTTGATATTCTGTTTTCTTTTGATTTCTATTGCGTAACCAAACCTAGGACACTCAGTTCAGTTCAGTTTCAATACTCTATTCCATGATAGAGGACTCGGGATCCTAGTGGTGTCACTAGGTACCCCTGTACAATATTACCAGACACATAGGATATTCTTTCAACACAACATCAATATTATCAAGGACACTCCTCACCACAATGATCTGACCTTAACACCACACAATCTTTCGCACTCAGCAATGGTTTATGATACACTAATCTCAACCTCCAGTTCTGTTTGATGAATTATCAGACTGCGCCTCTGTGGTTAGTTCCACAATGCACTGGTGCAAGTAATACTTCTGTGGCGTTTCCAGAAACTTTCCACTCCCATATTCCATCCCTGTGACACCACTAAATTCCATAAAATCAAATCATTCGGTACAATCCGTTCATTCCTCTCCCTTTCCATATATCCACAAAACACCTGTCAGTATTGTTAACGTTTCTCTATTTCGTCCATCGTACCCATCTTCTATTCTATTATCATTCTAAGAAGGGTTGTACCTTACTGCAATATTTAAGACCACATATCAAAAAAATTTCGTTCAATAATTCAACTTCCCTAACGCACCAAGTACTCCTTACTAGAACGACGAGCCTCCAACCCTTCGTCA
The DNA here is from genome assembly GCA_038088735.1 of Panulirus argus. Taxonomy (NCBI): domain Eukaryota; kingdom Metazoa; phylum Arthropoda; class Malacostraca; order Decapoda; family Palinuridae; genus Panulirus; species Panulirus argus. The sequence continues at coordinate 8,245 of JAYMFT010055770.1, read as the reverse complement.
CACTCTTCGTCAGTGCATTTTACAGTTTTTTCTTTTTGTGCTGAAGGCTTCAGACACAGACAAAAGTCTACATCAAAGCCGGGCCTTAACTGAAATATAGAGCGAATTATGAAACGGAAAAAGAAAGATGAGGGAAGGTATTTACGAATTTTTGAGAAAATGAATGACCTGTCTTTTGAAATGTGCCAGGTCATAGATATTGGGAAAGACATGAGAAGGTAGAGAGTTCCAAAATTTCGACGTATAGAGAAAGAAACAGGTATCAAAACGGCCCATTCTTGAGCTGCTGATGGCCACACAATGATCATGTGAAGCAGCAGCTTGCCGAGTATTGCGTGGTCTAGCTAGTGGTGGGGGCACACAAGCAGCCAGCTCTCGGGAGCAAAAACCAAAGTATTACCTATAAAAGAGGGAAAGTGAACCAACATAGTGGCGTAGATCAAGGGTGTCAAATTTGGAAGTTACCCTAGGACAGTTTATAAGTCGGACCGCTTTCGACTCAACTCTGTCAAGTAAGGAAACAGAGCTAGAACGATTCCTAATGTTAGAGCAGTACTCCATACAAGGACGAATCAGTCCCTTTCATAAACGGAGTAACCATTCATAAGAGAAGTTTCGACATCTAAACAGGGCACCTAGTTTCTTAGAGGCAGACTTTGCTTTTTTTTTAATGTTGAAGGCTCCAATCACGGACGAAAGTTCACATCAAGGCTAGGCCTTAATTGAAATATGGAAAGAATTAAGAAACGGAAAAAGAAAAGACAAGGTAAAGTATTTACGAATTTTTGAGAAAGTGAAAGACTTATCCTTTGAAATGTGCTAGGTCATAGTTACTGGGAAAGATATGGGAAGGTACAGAGTTCCAAAGCTATGACGTGTAGGGAAAGAAGCAGTTATCAAATCGGCACATCCTTGAGTTGCCGATGGCCACACAATAATCATGTGATACAGTAGCTTGCCAAGTACTGCGTGATCTAGCTAGTGGTAGGCGCACACAAGCAGTTAGCTCTCGGGAGCAAAAGCCAAAGTAATACCTATAGAAGAAGGAAAGTGAATCAACATTGCGGCGTAGGACAAGGGGGTCAAGTTTGGAAGTTGGCCTTGGACAATTTATAAGTCGGACCGCTTTCGACTCGACTCTGTCAAGTATGGATACAGAGCTAGAACAGAGCAGTACTTTCATAATGTGGGGTTTCCAAGAAAGAATGGATGTTACAATAATACCAAGTAAGTTTTGACTTAGTATTTACTGCCTTATTCGACTTTGGTTCAGTATTTCTTCCTGTATCATCAGCATCATTTTTTTTTTTCGCATTTCTAATGCCCTCGAACTTATTCGTCATTTATATCAGAATCAAATACTTTAAGCTTCTTTGCACATTCATACGGATCCATTTTCCTCACTTCTATGTTCCAATCTTCACCACAACTATGCAGTCTCTGTAGATCATCTGGCGTTACGGAAGCATGTTCCCGTTGATTGATAAACCTGACTTTCCTCCTGAGATATCACAAAAATCATTTTCTTTGTTACTGTACCATTCTGTGTTATTTTCTTTTACTTCCGTGTTTTAACCTATGCTCATTATTTCCAAAATTCTATTTTACGTTCAAATATTGTCATACAGTTAGCAGAACTGAGCATAATTTAATAGTCTTAGCCTTTTTTCTTGTTTTACTTTTCCAGCCTACAACAGTCCTCAGCATTATCAATGTCTGTGTTTCATCGCTCTGGCACCGCAGTTGAAATATCCTTCCTCTATCTCAGGCTCTTGTCTGTTCTCTTCTGTCTTTTTCGACCCCTTGTACCTCCACACTAAAGTTGATTACTGAGTTCTTCTTGTTTACGACATTTCTATTTTTACACACGTTAAGATCTGCTCCCTCAATTAATATTTACACAGTTTTCAAATTTCCATCAATTGTCTCAGCAAACGACACCTTCGCCTCGTACACCAACTACCTTGCAAACGCTTTCTGTTATTTCGATCTACCTTTTAATCTCCTCCAGCTCCTGTATTTTCTTATTAGATTTCTCCTCAGCCTCTATTCCAATTATAGTTCTGTCATGCACAACTTCGCTTTTGATTCTCTTCAGTTTCTTGACATTATATTCCACTTTCCCCCTTGTCTTATTTACCTTTGCTTCGAACCACTAACTGACTTCATGAACTCATTAGTCTACACCTTCAGCGTCGCAGTTAACTTGACTATTACTACAAACAACTGCTAGTGATCACGAAAATTCTTTTCTAATTAATCTCGTTTTATTACCTCTTCTTAATATACATCATGTGTCCTCTATACCTCGTCATCATTACTTTCACCAATTTTGCTGTGTACGCTAACTTCATATACATACATTTGTTACCTATTACAACTGATACCTACATCCATATAAGATGCATATAAATGAGGCTAGATTAACGTCTATGCACGTCCAAAGTACAGCCAACCATATGAGTAGGCTATACGATAGTACCTCCTTGCACGTCCAGAGGTTATCACTCGCCTGACGCCTTCCACGGGTCAGCACTATTTGACAGTGAGACGTCTGCTCAGTACGATGTTTACGCTGCATCTGAATGCATGTGTATGATTACTGTATGTGTGTTATGGGAAGAGAATTTTACACTCTTTTTGCTCCATTCCTCACCCTTTCATACATGTACCGAGTTTTTACTCCTATGTATGCATGCACACACACCCAAGCCTATGCCAGGTATCCATTCTATCGACCAGCCTCAAAGAAAGGATTAACAGCTGGATGGACTGTGGACCGGTTGCCGCGACCAGGATTTGGACCTGCGCGGGTTTGATTCCAGGCGGCCTGTGCATGATTGATTTGTGTGTGTGTGTGTGTGTGTGCTTGTGTGTGTGTGTGTGTGTGTGTGAGTGTGTGTGTGTGTGTGTGTGTGCGTATGTGTGTGTGTGTATGTGTGTGTGTGTGTGTGTGTGTATGTTAGGTGGCTCTCTACATTTCACATTATGGGAAGCAACGCAAAGAAATATTAGCTTGTCCTCTGCCTCCGGCGGTAGGGTAATGGACTGCGCTGGGGAAAAGTACTCTGGGAAAGGGATTGCCTCATATTCCTCCTACGACACTAAAATTGAATGTATATGATTAACCAGTAGCACAAGGATAATTCTAGCATCTTTCATACAAAATCATAGTGCTTACATGGCTGGAGACAGATAAAAGTGAAGAATTAGGGCTTCTGACCCCAGCCAAATTAAACCCCTCCCCTTTACTTCCAGATGTGTTCCGTTATTAAACAAACTTAGGTTTTTTGAGTCTCCTGTAAAGCTGGTGATATGAGAGTGCATTTTCTTTCACTGTTCAACATGTCGTGTTATGATATCAAAGTTTTGTTTATCGTATATACCGTCTTAGGAGCTTTATGGTGGTCATCCTGGAGGATGATGTGAGGCGGCGGCAAGTACTGTCGCAGTAACACTCATCTGTCATCTGTTGTACCAAATAGCTTACAGTTAGAATGATAAAAACTTGGGGAAGAAAGCAATATTAACACTGTTGTTGCTTACAGTCTATCCTGCAGGCTTATCTGTTCACCCACCCCAAGTCAAAGCTGATTGCAGTAGGTCTTCCCAGCTTGATCAGGTCACCTCATCTGTTAGCATATTAAGATGAATCACCGTACCTCAGTTACCCTGAGTTATTATGTCTTCCAACATAATTCCAACCTCCAAAGGCCATCAGGACTCCCTCAGGTCACCTAAAACTTTCAATACTGCCCAGCACCGAATATCATCCGAACTCTCCAGGTTACCCATAACCCCGAGGTAAACACCTTAACTTCCCCACACCTCTTTATGTCACCCCCACTCCCCCGGGGCACCTTAGCTGCCTTAGATCACCCCAACTCCTACAGAGCAACTTTCGAAGGTCACCTTAATATCTCAAACGATTCCAAGTTCCCGAGGATATCTCCTACTGTCCCATTTCAGCCCAGCTTCCCTGAATTACTTCATTTGCCTAAGAACACTCTGATTGCTCCAGCGCCAATATGCCACTCAAAACGTTCGACATCACCTATATTCCAATTGTCTACTAATGTTTCTAAGGTCTCAGCTTGAGCCCCAGATTTTCCTAACTTCTATAAGCTAGGGAATTCCTTTATAGAACCTAAGTTTTACGAAACCATATAGCGTTTTTCGAAAGTCCCAAGAATGGGCGAAAAAGTGCCCGAGACCACTGTTTCTTTATCAGATTTTGCTTTCAAATGTACTGCCTGTTTTTACTAGGAAAACCATTAGTGATATCCAGTTTTAATATGACTCCTATATCAAAATCCAGTATAGTTGAGTGTACTAAAAGCAAATTTATTCCCTTTTAAGGAATCACCTCTAACCTGAGATCTGAAATTAAGCAAGAGCGAACAAAAGTTAGTATGAAAAAGTGCTTATGCCTCTGAACTTGCACCCATGCTTGCTCGTTTGTTCTGTTTCTGTTTAAAAACCAAACTTTTACATCTCCTTGGAAGCATGCTTTGATACATCCCATCCCTAAGAAGGGTGATCATTCCGACCCCTCTAACAATCGTCCTATTGCTTTGACATATTAATTTCCAAAGTCTTTGCATCCCTCCTTAACTCCCATATCCTTAGACATCTCAAAACCCACAGCCTTCTCTCTGATCACCAATATGGCTTCCGTTAGGCAAGATCAACTGATGATATTCTTTCCTATCTTACTAATGTCTGGTCATCATCCCTGAAAGATCTTGGGGAGTCATGTGTAGTGGCTGTTGACATATCCAAAGCTTCTGACGAGAAGTGGCATCGGGGATTCATCTCTGAGCTCCCCTCCTCTGGCTTCCCTCCCTTACTTTGCTCCTTCATATCCAGCTTCCTCTCCGGCCGATCTATCGCTGTAGTTGTAGATGGATCAGCCTATCCCCTTTCTCTACCAACAGCCGTGTCCCTTAAGGTTCTGTCCTGTCCCCTACACTTTTTCTCCTTTTCTCAACGATTTTCTCTATTCCATTAATAAACGAATGCCCTTATACGCTGAAGACTCAACACTTCATTCGTCCACATCCTTTGTCTTCACTCACTCGATCTGCATATCGTCTTGAAACAGCTTCCTCAATAAACTCAGACTTAGGCAGGATATCTCAGTGGGGTAGGCGAAATCTAGTTAAGTTTAATGCCTCTTAGTCCCAATTTCTACCCATCTCTCTATCGAAAATTCCTCACAACTCTCGTCTCTCCTTTGACGGTACTGTAATTTCACCTTGGGACTCAGTGAACATACATGGTATTGCTGTAGCATCCATTGTTTTTCGAAAACCCCATATTACGGATATAGCTAAGTCTGCCTCTCAGAAACTGGGCGTCCTGCTTAGATGTCGAAACTTCTTTTCTCCTGAACAGTTGCTCCATTTATACAAAGGACTGACTCGCCCATGTAGAGAGCACTGCTCTCACATCTGGGGCGATTCTAGCTCTGCATCCTCACTTGACAGAGATGAGTCGAAAGCGGTCCGATTTATAAACTCTCCCAGGCTAACTTCCAAACTTGACTCCTTGCCCTACAGAGCAATGTTGGTTCACTTTCCCTCTTCTATAGGTATCATTTTGGTTTTAATTCCCGAGAGCTGGCTGCTTGTGTGCCCCACCACCAGCTAGACCACGTAATACGCGGCAAGCTGCTGCGTCACATGATTACTGTAAGGCCGTTAGCAACTCAAGGGTGGGCCGCTTTGATAACCATTTCTTTCCCTACGCCTCGAAGCTTTGGAACTCTCTACCTTCTCTTGTCTTTCCTAATAACTACGACTTGTTACATCTTAAAAAAAGAAATAGGTTTCTCACTTGCTCCAAAATTCGTTAATACTTCCTCCCGACTCTTCTTTTTCCCTTTCATAACCTTCTCTGTATTTCAGTTAAGGCCTGACCTTGATGTGAACTTTTGCCCGTGACTCCTACTTCTCCTAGATCATTCCACCTACCCAGTTCACCCTGACTGCTAAGGATCACCTTAATTACTCATTTCATACTGACTGCCCCATTGCAACCGAACTACCCCAGCTCACACCAAATAGCTAGTTCATCCTAACTGACCTACGTCACCTCAAGCTTTCCAGTTCATCCTCACTCCTGAGGCCACCATACTCCTTAGGTCTACTTCATCTCCCCATGTCACCCAAATTATCCCGGATCATTGATTAATTAAGTCATCCCACCTCCACAAATAAGTGCCCAAAATTCTTATATTAAAATTCTTTAGTTTCTTCTACCTCCCCTAGCCTATCTGAGCCACCCTCAATAACCTCACCACATTTCCCTCATCTCAACTTTATTTCAGGTTTTCCGAACTCCACTCAAGTCAATATGCTTCGTATCGTCTATCCACTGGCTCTGTCTCGAGCAGTTGTCACAGCGACTGTTGGAACGATCAGTCAACCTCTACGCTTCACTACATCTCAAGCATCCGGGTCATCAACCATCCACTCTTCATCAAAAACGCCCACTTGCTATGGCTGGTCTTCTTGGAGATGTGGCCAGAGTCTTGGACTCGATACTTAAGTTATCTGGTTCTCAAGTCTGATTTGAGATTTGTACAGAATATAATGTTAAATTTCAGGCTTAAACTGATCTTTGTTATTGCTAAGGGTCCCACTACATACAAAAGGATATCGAAGGCTTTGAAAGACAAAATGAAGTGCATCAAATGACTGCCAGACCGTCCATAAAGCTTTTCTCAACCCTGAGTCAGGTGTGTTCTGAGGTCCGTCTGTCGGAAGTCCCTGGACAACTTTTCATATTTCACAGTCGTTTCAGTTCCTGCGTCTTCTCTATGCTGAGTCTATTCCCCTCCACCTGATGTCTGGTTGTTCTTTTCCAGTTAGTCTTTGGCCTTATAATTTATCTTTCGTCTTTCTTCCCAGTATTTTTTTCTTTGTGGGGGTTTTGAATCTAATGCCGTCACATCTGACTTATATAGAGTAACATTTATAACAGTGCTCACATTCAGCACCTTATTATAATGAAGCTGCTTCCATTTCCGCCTCTTTCCGTTATCCCAAGTGTTTGTCTGTGCACTCTTACCTCTGCTGCTTGAACTCTACTTATAATTTCTTTATTATGTCATTGTTCTTGTCTCATCTCCATGCACTGGAAATAGTCTCATAACAGTTATATATCACGATTATCTTAACATTTCAGAGTATGTTTTCGTTTCTCAGCAATATCTATAACGTAACGACATTCTACCTAAATTTGGTAATAATATGATTTATTTCTGGCTTACTTGTCTGCTCTTATGTTGCTAATCAGATATCAGATATCTAAGATTTTCATCCTTTTGTACCCGATCGTTGTCTACCTAAATTTCGTTGACAGCGCCCCAATCCAATTAGTCGAGAAATCTATTCGCGAGAAGAATATAATAAATTTAGTTCTAACTACAAATGAGGATCTCGTTAATATTGTTGAAGCTGGAGAAGGCTTTTGCACTAGAGATCGCCGACTAATTACTTTTGAGGTCACTTTCAACACTACATGTAATGTTGGTCATATGACAGTCGCGAAAAAGTACCCGATTTCAAACTTGCGTATTTTAATACACTTTGCATTGTTCTTGACAGGCGAAAATGGAATGATACAGTTAATGAAAACGACATGAACGTAGCTTGGAAAACTTCAGTAAAAGCTTCAAAGCAAAAGAGGAGACATATATGGCAATGCGTAGTCAACAGTCTATTTCTAAAAAGAAGCCAAGGTGGTGGAACGGTGAAACAAAAAAGTGGCTGTTGTCTAAGAAAGTAGCTAATAAGAAACTCAAAGTCCGATAACTAACATGATAAAGTAAGTTATTGAGATTTGCGTAGAGATAGTAAGAAAATTATACTCAAAATAAAAGTCAATATGAAGCGTATATTCCTGAAAATAGCAAAGTAAACCCTAAGGAATCTCATAATTATGTCAGTAATTATGTCAGAAGCAAGAGAGTCATTACCCAGTTAATTACTCCATTAATTATGGAATAAGGTGCCTTAGTTCAAGAAAACGAAATCATGGCAAAAATCTTAAATGACATTTGTGCATCTGTTTTTACGATCGAAGACACAACCTTGTCTCGAATCTAGCTTCACTGGTAAGAGAGGGGAATGTTCTGCAACACTTTAACATAAAAGCTGAAGACCATCTGTCTAGTACCTCTCCTAATATCTTACTTCTGTCTGAGACTCAGTTGTCTAATGATGTTCTCACTAGTCCC
>JAYMFT010055759.1:0-11828 GCA_038088735.1 Panulirus argus | reverse complement strand
TGGCACCTCTCTTCACCACCTCTCTTTTTTCCATCCGCCGTGATGTTGCTCCTCCCCCCCCCCCTCCCTCTCTCTCTCTCTCTCTCTCTCTGCTCTACAGGTAATATTATTTCCGGCGATTGCCCTACCCTTCTTGTGAGCTCTCGGTGTGGAAATGGTGAGGACCCGGGGCAAGTGCGTGGACGACGCTGCTTCCTGAAGTTTCTCCAAGGAGACCAACCATACGAGGAATGGCCGTTATGATACCTCGTCACCTCCTCTCGTGCTTCCCCTCTCTAACTATAAATTCTTTTTTTCCACCTTTACGAAACAGGTCAACACACACCCGTCAACACTCAAATCAATTTCTACATTAATCATATGCATCATCATATATCATCAACTAATATATTTGACAATGGGTAGAGGCCTGAAAACATCATATCGAGCCTCGATCTTCCGTTTTTGTAATGTGAACGTGATAATAAAATCCGACAAATGATGCCCATTTCCTTTTGCTTGTCAGTCTTCACTAAAGAGGTCGTTCGCTTTAAAAGGCACACACACACACACACACACATACACACACACACACACACACACAGCCATCAGAACCAGCGACTACTGTACACAAAATGAAACTCAGAAGAACACATATCATGTTGAAAATAAACCCAGCGTCTTAAACAAAACAGTTAAAACAATCAAGCAGCCAGTGCACAGAAATTCTAAACCCACTATTTCCATAAAACATTCAGAAGAAAAAGAGCTGTTAGTATCACGTTTTGGTAAGTTGGTCTGTGATGCGATTTGTAAACACGAGTCTACTAAGGAAATTGGGTAAAGGGTTAGACTCGACGGGTTTGGTGAGAAGTTATACTTTGGTCAGGGTAGAATATACTTTGGTCTTGGGGTGACCAACTCTGGTCTTGGAATGATATACTTTGGTCAAAGAAGAAAATACTTTGCTGTCGGTTTGATATACTTTGGTGGTGTGATGATATACTTTGGTCTTGGTATGATATACTTTGGTCTTAGATGATATACTTTCGTCATGAGTCGAGATGCGTTGATATAGATTACCTGGCTTAAACGTACATGAATATATGAAAATTTCAGCTATATTTAGTATGAAAAAATTAGTAACGTGGTTGGAAAATATCTATATTCAAACTAATAAACTGTGTATCACCCACCCACCCAACCACCCACACACACACACACACACACACACGAGTGTAAAACTATACAAATAGGTAATTACAGCAGACCACTTTAAATTGCCAAATCACCCACCCACTCACGAATGTAACACTGTGTTCCTCAACAATTAATTAACCCCTTTAAGTACGACAATTCGACTCCTTAACACGACTCCTTAACCTTAAGCACGATGAGGCCACGTTATGGTATCTCTGGCTCGTGCCGTCAAAGGTCAAGGGGTCGTTCCGTCGTGCGTTGTGTACCTACCGTCGCGGCGAAGGGTCGTACCGTCGTTCTCGAGGGTCGTTGTACTTTCGCGTTCAAAGGTTTTGTCGTCGTGCTCAAAGGGGGTCGTGCAGTCGTACTCAAGGGTCGTGCGTTTTCTGCTCAAGGGTCGATTAGTCGTACTCAAATGTCGTGCCGTCGTCGTCGGGGCTCGTACAAAGGGTCGTAGTGCCGCGCTCAGAAGAAGAAAAAAAAAAAAGAGTTGAGTCGGTCGTGTTTTGGTCGACAGACTTAAAGGAAAAGAAGAAAAATGTCACCTTGTATGTAAACAAGACTTGAGTCTCATTATTTTTTGACCGGCCACGAGACTAAACATATTTTTATATCCTGTTTCATTAAACTGCGACTACTTCAGCCTGCATCACTCCTCAACATCCATAATTCTTCGCTCACCCGCGATGGACTTGACCCAGTTATTTTTTCTATCTTTTGTTATTTCGTCTTTTTCTTTTTTGAGGAATATCTTTATCTATCATTTTCTCTCTATGTCTTCTCGGCATTATAATTGCAAATTCTTCTTCCTTTATCGGCAATTTTCTAATCCTCTTCCTTCACAATCTGTCTCCAACGCCTTCCCAATCACCCTCGTATATCCCATTCTCCCTTTATTCACACACGCGCGCACACAAACACACACACAAACACACACACACACACACGTCTCGCGCCCACGTTCAGAATTAATGTGCACACCTGCCCTTCATGAGTTACGATGACAGACTCAACACAGGAGGACACAACTTTGCGCTGGGTCAGCAGACCATGGTGGACACAAGTTTGTGTTGGGTTACCAGACCACGGTAAAACGTCCTTCCCTCATTACTGACTCCCCCTGTCGTGATATCAGGGCACACTTCCTACAAGTCAATATGTTGGTTCACTTTCCCTCTTCCATAGGTATTACTCTGGCTTTCGCTCCCGAGAGCTGGCTGCTTATGTGCCCCCAACACTAGCTAGACCACGCAATCTTCGGCAAGCTGCTGCGCCACATGATTACTGTGCGGCCGTTGGCAACTCGAGGATGGGTCGTTTTGATAACTGTCTCTTTCCTTACACGTCGATGCTTCGAAATTCTCTACCCTCTCATAGCTTTCCCATTAACTATGACCTTGCAAATCTCAAAAGAAAGGTTTTTCACTTCCTCCAAAATTCGTAAATACTTTCCCTTGTCTCCTCTTTTTTTTCTCCCCTCTCATAATCCTCTCTTATATGATTTCAATTAGGGCCCGGCCTTGACGTGGGCTTTTGTCGGTGACTGGAGCCTCAAACGTAAAAAAAAAAAAAAGTAAAATTCTTCTTTAACGGTATGCAAAGTCAAATTGCTCTCTCTCCAGTGTGGATGCACTTGTCTTGTACAGCTGGGCCTTGCAGTGAAAGGCACTGTCTTGACTCACACTCCGGTTGTCGAATCGGCTCTTGGGAGAGTGGTACGTATTCAGACTCCCCCGGCACGTCGGTCATCGCTTAGAGAGGATCAGACCCACAGACAGAAATCCTTAGCAACGTAGAATGGGTCCAGGTATCTTGGGGGGGCTAATAGCTAAACGAGATTCGACAACCAGCAACGGAGAATGAACCTTAACTATCCAAAAGCGAAGTAAAGAAAGGAGAATAGAAAAAAAAGAAGTGCCTTACATAAGTTTTGGAAAGAGAGAAATGACGTAGTTCCTATATCAAGACACACAAACACACACACACTCACACACACATACACACAGACACGCACACAGCAAGTGTAATTGCCTCACCCAACACTGAAAGACCCGAAGAAAGAGAAGACCTGCAACTCAAGATACGCTGGCCGTAAAATGGAGACGAGACAAACCCAACATGAAACGAGAGAAATTAATGGGACGCAACTCCACTCAAGGCGTTGGGGGCCTGAAAAAAAAATAAAATATATAGTTCAGCGCGAACCCGCGGCCCGATTTCTTCAGGTCGTCTAAGCACGTCGATACGACCTATGAGCACGACGGCGTGACCCGGGGGAGGGGGGGGGGGTAGTATGCATGATGGCCTGGTCTTTTGACCTTGGCCACGCCGTGGCACTCAAGGGTCATGTCGCCGTGCTCAAGGATCGTACGTCGTGCTTAAAGGGAAGAGACTATTTATATATGGCGTCCTAGCTACGTCTCTTCCTTTTATATCGACGGACTGTTCCACATCTCTTTCTTCTATCTCCCCCTGATGATGTGATCATTGCACGAATGTGCACTTGGGAACTTACCGTGTTTCATTTTCCTGCGGATTACAGTCATTTATTAGATCACGCGCACTACTGTGATTTCTCGCATTATATGTGTATGTGTGTGTGTGTTGGGGCTGGCCTCCCCTACCACCACCCGAGTGGGGCCCACGGTGAAAGGAGCAGAACAAAAAGACCAGCAAACCCGAGCCTGAAGCACCTGAACCCAACCCCGTCCGAGAGAGAGAGAGAGAGAGAGAGAGAGAGAGAGAGAGAGAGAGAGAGAGACACACACACACGCGAGGTCCTGCGGGACGACGAAACCAATCCAGCCGCCCTCGTAAAAATGTTCCCCCGGACCAATCCACGTGTGGGGGCGAAGGGGAGGGCGGGCAACACCCGTGCTATAAGACACGACAAGACACGGGGGGCGGGCTGCACCCACCAGGCACTTGGGATAGCAAGGGGAGACAGCAGGGAGGGAGTGAGGGAGTGAGGGAGGGAGGTACAGACTTGAACCACTGTGTGGGGGGTGTTGGTGTGGCTCCTCCACCTCGCTGAAGACGCGCTGGATCCCAAAGCACCTCTTCGGCAGGAGAGAAAACGGGAGTCCAGCCACATCCAAGAAACTTCGCCATCGAATTAGTGGTCCAAATCTGACGATAACTTACGAGCTAGTTTAGAACGATAGGTTGTTTAAGGAGAGAACCCCTTATATACAGAGGCTTTCCCCATCCACTAATCAACTTTTCAAAAAAGAACATTTTAGAAAACCAAATTTCTTTCCGCAAATACGTATATACGAGACTCCATTTATATGACTCGATCATTATGACTCTCTCTCTCTCTCTCTATAATCCTAGCACCTTTAAATAGCTCAGGGTCCTGTGACCTCATCCCGCCTTCAGCGTAGACGGAAATAAAATGGCTGGCCCCACCACCACCACCACCAGCGGCAGCAGCCACCACATCGCCGCCGCCGCCACAGCCACACCACAGCCTAATAGCTGGCCTCAGCTATACGATACACACGATTCCCAGGAATCCAAGATGGCCGACCACGCGCACAAGAAAGACAGTAAGTGGAGGTGAAGAGGATGGTTCTTTTCTTATGTACGATTTCTTGCATTTTCTTACTTTTTCTTTAACACACACACACACACAAACACACACACACACACACACACACACACACACACACACACACACACACACACGCACGCACGCACACACACACGCACGCACACACACGCACACACAAACACACACACACATACACACACACACATGACTCCACCCTATCTTGTTAACATTTAAGCCCTAAACCTCCCCCCACCCCCCACCCCTTTTTCTTCCTTCCCTCCTCTTACTCCCCTCCTTCCCAACATCTCCAACCCTTCCCCCTCCTTATCTCCTCCTCTTCTTTTCCTCTCCCACCCCATCTAACCTTCCCCTCCAACCCCGCAGCATCTTCCCCCTACAAAACATCCCACCGCTCGCCAGCCTTTCTTGTTGACCTCTCTGGAGGTCACCTCCGTCACGATTGTCTCCCACTCAACGTCACCCGGGGTGCCGCCGTCACAATCAGCCTCAGGTCTCGTTAACCAATCAGCCTCAGCTCTAGTTAACCTTTCTTGGCATTCCTGTTCCTCGGAGTTCAACACTTCACGGCCTCACTTGGCATTAGTTCCAACAATATATTCAGATTTCTTTTTTTTTTTTCAACGACAGGTTGGGTTGAGTGAGCAAATCGTTAGCGAGGGGTTGGGGTGGGTGAGCCAGGCTTAACAATAGGTTGGCCTCTATGAGCCAAGCGTGTTCCAAGGCTCGGGAGAGCCAAGTGGGACGAAGGTTTAAGGACAGCGAGCAGCGTAACAAAAAGGTTAGGGTGACAGAGCCAAGCGTAGTGACAAGTTGAGATGAGCGAATAAAACGTAGTAAGAGGTTGGACTCAGTAGGTCAAGCGTAACAAGAGGTTGGGTTGGGAGAGCCAAACGTAATGTGAGGTTGAGCTCAGTGAGTCAAGAGCAACGAGTGGTTGAGCTCAGTGAGCCAAGTTTAAGAAGTCGGGCCCACTGAGCCAAGCGTAAACCAGAGGTTTGGCTGAATGAGCCACATGTAACAAAAGGTTAGGCTCAGTGAGCCAAACATAACAAGACGATGGGTTGAGTGAGCCAAGCGTAATAAAGAGGTTGGGCAGAGGGAGCCAAGTGTTAAGCGGTTGGGTTCAGTGAGGCAAGTGAGCCACCCAACTTCTCTCAGCTTGGTTAAACACCCACCTACCCCCAGCTTGGTGAACCACCCACCTACCCCCAGCTTGATGAACCACCCACCTACCCCCAGCTTGATGAACCACCCACCTACCCCCGGCTTGGTGAACCATCCACCTACCCCCAGCTTGATGAACCACCCACCTACCCCAAGCTTGGTGAACCACCCACCTATCTTCCCCTAGCTTGATGAGCCACCCATCTTCTCCCCAGCTTGGCAAGACACCTCCCATCTTCTCCCCAGGTAAGACATACAGCTCTTCCTTCCCTCGGGGGGTCTGCCATCTTGATTATCGGTAAATACTAAGCTGGGGAGCTTCTTTCCAGGATTGGCATTACGCAACAGCCCGGCGAGGCTGGCTGGCTGGCTGGCTACGGCGTCAGGAGGAGGGAAAGCCGCCGACCTTGGCTGGCCGACCCCTGACCTTACACAAGCACGTGTCACTAGCCTCAGTTGAGGTGACTGGCTCCCCGCTTTGTTTACACGTCAAGGGGGGGTTGCGACGGAAAGACCTGCTGCGTCGGAACGTAATTTCTTTACGTGACCTCAGCCCCTGTGTCTTACTCGTGCGTGACTTTCCCTCGCTCGTGTTTCATATTTAACGAGTCGGTTTGCCCGTGGGCGAGCACGCGAGGCGTGGCGCCAAACGGCTAGCAGTGAATAACGAAGCTCTCGCGCGTCAACAGCAGTGAAAATTAATTCTAAGTGCTCCGAATATTAAAAGCAGCGAGAATTTATATCTTTCCAACATTTTCTATCTGCAGCTTCCTGTTTTCTGTGCTTTCTGTGGGCGGGTACACCACATCAACCACACAACGGGCTCTTTCTTCTGACTCGCGTTTCTAGGATACGATCCGCCTCTGGCTCTTTAATTTCTTACGTATTTTCTGCAATAAAGATCCCAAGGGAGAACTCTTAAATTAATCACTGACGTTCATAACCGAGTGAAAACAGACTCCTTGAACACGCCGGTACGACCCTTGTACACGACAGCACGACCCTTATGCAAGCAGGTACGATTTTCATGCACGACGGTACAATTCTTAAGCAAGTACGTCAAAACTCTCGCACACGACGTTACAACGGCCCTCGAGCTCGAGCACTCCGGTACGAACACTGTGGCGTACAATGGCCTATCGCCGAGTCGTACGACCAAATGAGTTCAAGGGTCGTACTGTGGTGGCCAAGGGATTCAATCACCTGGCCATTGCAACGCCTGACAACCCCAGCTGTTCCCTGAAGAAGCCTATCTCACAGGAATCTCTCGGTGTAGAAAAAACCTCTTTTACAAAATATTCCGGTCCGAGAAACCATCATCCTTCAAGATGTGTACAATAATCCATCACAACCAACGCCGAATTTATTAAAAAAGTTTGCTCAGAGTGTGCACTGCTGAAGCTCCCTCCCTTCAAGGAGCAGGGATGGCGATCTTTGCTCACCTGCAGAAGCTGTGGCAATGGGGCTCTCGTCTCCTGACCAAACATTTGCGAACTCTGATATTCGTGACGGAAAACACAATACTCTAAGATCCAGCTCTCAGATCTAAGACATATGATCGATGCGTCAGTGGTAATAATGTGTGTGTGTGTGTGTGTGTGTGTGTGTGTGTGTGTGTGTGTGTGTGTGTGTGTGTGTGTGTGTGTGTGTGTGTGTTTGGTCGTTAAAAAATGAAAAAATTCTGAAGAAGATCCGAAAAGCGATGGAGGAGACATCTGTCCTCAAATTTACGTATTTAGCGTAAGCAACAAATTTCCTTCTTAGGTGTCCAAAGGATGGCAGACAGATCACCGGTGTCTACAGAAAGCCCATCGTCGTTGGAGCGTGTATGAACGCCATCAGTTAATCCCCCAAGATATAAACTTGAGAGTCATAAACTCGTATCTTATTAAAAGAAACCGCTCACACCGGACATCATTCCACAAAGAAGAAAACAATGTGAAACATACGTATATCCATCAATAATGGCCATCTGAACACAATCAGAGACCAGCGGATCCAGAACTCCTTAAACAACACCATCCAACACCAAGAAGAACGTAAGACCATAACCTACATGAGCATTCTATAAGAGGGTTTAAGACGGGTATTTTGTTGGCGAGTTTCCAGATCTTAGGGATTTTGTTGCGATGGCCAGCAGTAGTTGAAGATATCCGTAAGCGTTTAGATTGCAATCGGGCCAAAGCGTTTTATGCGAAAAGTTTGATGCATTTTTTCGAGGCCCGTGGCAGGAAAGTTTTCTGAGGCTTGCATTGTATTACATGTTTCAGTGTGAAAGAAGGGTGAGTGGGGTATGTAGTCTCTGGATGGAATTTGTGCAGGTTTCTAATGATTTCTTCTTTAGGAGTGAGCTTTGCTCTGTGGCTAATCTTTTCTTTTAGGTAGAGTCTCATGGGTACGCTTGTGCGTACTTTGGGAAAGGGATACCATTGGAATGGGTCAGGAATGCTTCGTGAATGGGGACTGGTTTGGTGCGGTAAGTGTGGATTTTCTTCAACGTGCACTAGACCTTGTTACTGTGGACGTTATGGTTCGTTGTAGTGAGGAAAGTACTGCCAGTTTTCAGTTTTTCTTCCAGTGGTTAGGTTAGTGATGGTCTTATTTACAGTTTGGATTTGTTCTCCGATTTCTGTCGACGCTAAGCGGTTCTGCCCGAGCTGTTTTTCTTTGTTTAATGAGGCGTGCAATTTGTGGAAAGAAGTTTGTGTTCTTGTGATATGTACTTTTTGCACACACACACACACACACACACACACACACATAACCATTTTCTATTTGTTCCAGCGGTAAGGGTAACCACCATGTGACACCCTACCAACAGCGATTTCCAGGTTGGTACTTTAGGTTACCTTCTTCCCCTTCCTCACCCCTCCCCCTCCCGCTCCTCAAACACAGTGTACAAGTAAGGACACTCAAGAACATCGGGCTTACAACAATCAGGCAGCTGAGGGGTCACGTACGATGGACAGAGACTTTCTGATCGGGTCACATCCACCTCTCGCAGGAGTAGTCAAAAGGCAATCTAGTACAGGTCTGCACATCCCCTCAGTACCTGCCACACACCACCTCCAGGGTCCTCCTGCTGACACCGAGCTGCTTCATTCCAAGCGTGACCACACATGAGGCGCCACCCACCCGTCCCCCTGTCTGCCCACGACTACCTCGTCAGAACACACGTGCGGCGCCATGCCACCCATCCAGCCCCGGCCTCCCCATAGCAATCTCGTCAGAACACACATGTGGCGCTACACACCCGGCCCCTGCCACACACCTGGTCATTGCCTGCTCATTACTTCCTCGTCACCCTGATCTTCAAAAGAATTTCTGATGAACCAGACATTATCCGGACTCGTTACCTTGTTAGGGAATCTGTTTGCTGAAACGAAAGAAAAGAAATCTTTGGGTTCTTCATTACGCTTGTTTGGAGAGAGTTGAGCGGTGTGTGTTGGGTCAGCTGCCTCCGTGTTTGCGTCTACAAGAAGAAGAAAGGAAGCCGGCTGCAGCTGACGAAGGGGGTCTTTGTTCTTTACAGAGGAACAGCTGTCCTGAAACTGAAGGTTCCTCATCACGAGCTACTTGCAAGGCGCTGGCAACTCCAGCACTAATTCCTACTCTGGTGCAAATGTTATACCTTTACCACACCACAGAGGATCCCAACAAAAACAGATTTTGATTTACTTAATAGAGACGGTTTGGGAATATATATATATATATATATATATATATATATATATATATATATATATATATATATATATATATAATGATTTGAAATGGAATGTGTACGAGAAGATTAGTTCTGGATGTATTAAGAAGGAAAGAAACAATTGATAGAGCAGAGGACGCAATGTTACCTTCATCCTCAGATAACTATGTTGGCCATTCTGAATAACATAAATACACACGCACACTAGCGGATATGTAAATACACCTACGTACACACATACTATCACACACACACATAAACACAAAGGCATCTATATATAGAACAACATGTACGTACACGTATACTAAATTCTAATTTCATTGTTTACACTACATTCAAGGACACACACACACACACACACACACACATATATATATCCGGCCTCCTGCATGGCTCCACCCTCAGAGATAATATTTACATCCTCCCATCCCCCAGCTCTAGTCCACTACACCCAGCCCTACCCCAGTACATCCATCCCCACCCCAGTACATCCAACCCTACCCTAGTACACCCAGCCACATCCTAGCTCTCCCTAAACCTACCCCCAGTACACCAAACCCTACCCAGTCCACTGCAGCAGCCAGGTGCGGCTGTCGTGTGCGATCCTAACTACCATAGATCATATCCTGAAGACACGCCATCCCAGGGTCAAGGCTGACCCCGGTGCATGGTGTTACAGAACACAGGACGACAGCCTCACCATCAGGAGGGTGAGACCCGCGAACACGACGGTACGACCTGTGAGCATAAAGGTACCCACGGGCGAGCACGAATGGACGACCCTTGGATATGATGGCGCCATATTTGAACTGATCCTCAAGGGTCAGGTCAATGGCCGGGCCACCATACCCAAGGGTTGTACCGTCTTGCTCAAGGGTTGTACCGTCTTAGTCTGAGGTCGTAAAGTCTTGCCCAAAGGTCGCAGCTTCTTGCTCCATGGTCGTACCGTTGTTCCCAAGGGTCTTGAACCACACATTATACTCAAGTAATCCTCCTCCTCCTAACCTGCTGCTGCTGCTGCTGTTGCTGCCTATACTCACCAAAGCGTTTGAATCATAACATCATGTAATGCCGAACATCCAGGCAAGTTCTTCATTAACCTCACAGCATTTGTTCCTCCCGACATCCTAATGCCTGGACACTTAAGACCACCAGAAATTCTACGATATATGACATCCCTTCTAGCTGAGTAGTAATTTCTCCTACCATGGGAACGCTGAATTCGACGTCAGAATCAGAGAAAAAAATGGATAATTCTTGTTTGCTGTCCATAGTAATTGAACAGTGAAATGCGAAATGCCCACTGGACCTGACGAAAGTTAAATGCTTACCAGACTGCTGCATGAGTGTATAGCCAGAAGTTTACCAAACATACCATCATCATCGAGTGAATTATACCGAGGCTTGTCATATTCTTTTAAGACAATTTTCTACGTGTTGTGAATGATATAAAAGTAATGATTTATCAGATTACAGAGGATAAACAGGACCGTATTTACAAAAAGATATACCCTTCAGACGAATTACATTTATCATCATCATTTTATAACCCCAGCCAGGAGCTACTGCAGGGATGTGTGGCATATACAACAGGTGACGTGGTGCCTGTAGGCTGAACCACGGCATGTGGAAGCGGTCAGGGGAAGACGCGTCATGTGGGGTTTTGGTTGTGGGTGGTGGAGGGGGTTTGGTTTCGGTGTCATTATACACGACAGTAGATGTGAGCGAATGAGGCCATATCCTACCCTCTGCCTCGCTACGCGGGAAGCGGTGACGTATGGGGAGAATGAGTGAGGAAAGGTTGACAGAGGATATGTGCGTCAGAAGTGGAGGGAACAAGGAGAACGGGGTGACCAAAACTGGAAATGGAAAGTTGGAGTGAAAGATATTTTGAGTGCTCTGGGCTTGAACGTGCAAGAGAATGAAAGACGTGCGCGGGATAAAGTGAACTGGAGCGATGTTCTATAACAGGGGACTATACATGTGCCATATATGGACTAAACGAGGGTTTATGAAGGAGCTGGGGGGGAAACCAATGAAATGTCTGTGGGTCCTGGTTGTGAATAAGAGGCTGTGGTTTCGGTCCATCATACATGACTGTTAAGAGGACAGACGTGAGCGGATGAGGCCTTTCCGACGTCTGTTCCTGGCGCTAACGCAGAAAGGAGTGAACAAATATGAAATATATATATAAACAAAATC
>JAYMFT010055738.1:0-15089 GCA_038088735.1 Panulirus argus | reverse complement strand
ATATATATATATATATATATATATATATATATATATATATATATATATAACAACCCTCCCTCCTCCACACAAAATATGCTGTCTCCAGGAATATATAATGACACCCCAAGGCAACATCTGTCATCTTCATAAATATACAGTAATCCTAATTTCAGTTCCAAAGTTCTCTTCGTAGGAGAAAAGTGACTCCATTCACATAGCCCTTGGCAACACGAAACAAGATGGCCGACGCTTTCGGACACTGTGCGCGTCTCCTGACTATACATGGACTGAATATTAAAATGGAGCTGTCAGGCAGCAGTGATCAGTATTACGTGGATTCCATTAATCAACAATTCACCACCACTGAGATTACTAGCTTAAGGCTTTCGAGGATAACAAAATTCATTAAATCAATCTTTAAGTGGAATCCAATAATTAAGTTTCACATTCCTGTCTTCAGGATATCAAGATTGACAAAAATCTTCGAATAATAATCAAGTAAGCACACCAGTTCATTTATTGATGAACTTAAGCAACACTGTAAGCACGCTAATGTTCAAACTTTACTCACAATTACGTTTCTGTTGGTGTCAATACTATTATTCCAAGGCTTAGGTTGATTTTATGGCCCTTATTGTCAAGTTACAGACAGAACTTGCTCTCATTTATTCAAAAGGCGCAGATATTGCTCTTCTACAGTGAGACTGCCATACAAATTAATCCCCCAAGTGGGTTCAACAGGTCAATATGGACGACCTTGAGAAAATCCTGTTACATGAAAACTGTAGAAAACGCGAGATACATATCATCAGAGAAAATGACTTACAGGGCTAACTGCTGTAATGTAATGATGTTCCTATGAACATTGATCATACCTCATCCTCGGCCTCAATGTCATAAAAGCATTTCAGTTAAAGCTTCTAAACAGTTAATGTTCTCATGATATTCTTCGAAGTAGTAATTACGCTTGTCAAGTCTCCATATTTCCTTTTCGCATCACGTTCTTGGCGAAGGCGAGGTGCAAGGACGTAAGGCTCACGTCAGAGCACGAGACTTTTGACTCCATGGCCAGGCTACACAGAGGTTAAATCTCATATTTACAAGGAGCGAAGCATCATGTCTTCTGCCCGGCTTCTTGTTGAACCTTACCTATCATTTTGGTTACTGAGCTAAGGACAGTGTTAAAACAGCATAATCCATTAGATCAGTTTCATGCTATGTTGTGAAATATATGGGGGTATCTGTGACGAACTGTGAGGACAGATAAAACGAAGAATCCTACAACAGAAGCAAACACAGCCAACATATATGTTATTTTCATGGAGACGTAACTGAATTTGATATAAGTTTAAGGTCATAAGGCCAGTTGGAGATACTAGGCTTGGTTACTGGATCTTCGCTCAACGTGCATGACACATCAATGAGCTTACTATAAATTAACGTGCTGTTCGGCACGTGTGTTCAACCCTTACATTTGTGTGTGTATGTGTTTAAGGGGTCGTCTGCGAGCACGCTGTAAAGCTTTGCTTACAACCTGTATGATTTAGGTTAATAATAATAATAATAATAATAATAATAATAATAATAATAATAATAATAATATAGTTGAGAAGTGACGAACAACAGCCTCTCATTTTACGAATGATACAAAACACTTGTCACTAATTTGGTAAATAAGAATATATTAAGGTACTTTTTATTTACTTATGTTGGCAAATTCCTTATTCATATTAAAGATTATCAATGAGAACTGGATAACTGTAATCTGTGAATAACAATGATGATGTGGGAAGGGTTTCTGATGACAAGGGATTCCTAACACTAATCTGCTCCCAACAGATATTTCTTACAGATGTCCTTAGTGTATGTACAACTCATTACGTGAAATCAATGATGTAAATATAACTCATTTTAGTTTACTTTTGTATCGACCGTGCAATCTAGACTTGATTTGTCTTTGCGTACCAAATTCACTTCAGTGTAAGAATATACTCAGGGTAATATTCCTGTTTGTCGTACTTGACAATTGTTCTATTACAATCACCAGTTGAGTTAAACGGGACGCCAGTTGCTTTGTTTATGGGTGGACGAGTCATTGTAGTACTACCCCGTGTAAGTGAGCCAACTGCCACACGAGCAATAAACAAATATCTCAAGCCAGCCAAGTCTGGTCTACAGTAACTGAAAGCGTGTGCAGCATCTGTGGAGAAATAAGTTCCTCGACCAAAATTATAGCCGCTGCTTGTTCCGTAAAGTCTCCAGTCAAAGTTCTCGGCACAGATGCTTGGCACCACATCTGGGCGAGTGCCATGAAAGAGTTGCCTTACATCAACTTTTCTTATGTCACCGTAGACAGCTGTCATCTCTTTAATCTTATTCTGTAAAGCTTTCCACAAGAAAGAATTCTGAATTCTCTCTATCTTGATGACAGTATTAGAAATGCGTCCTTTTGCAAGGCTCACAACGTTTTGATACTCTACAGAGGTTACTGGCACGGCCACACATCGAACACGTTCTTCTGGCTGCATTAGATCCCATGTAGATGGTACATCTCTGCAAGTTCCGTTGATGGAAGCATTCTGGCCACTAACCTGAGAATTGTCTTTAAGGTGAGCTTCTGGGCGCCGGCGTACTTCACGTTTAACATGGGTGGATTGATTAGTCTGAGTCATAGCATTAAAGTCTAAAACATATGTATATCTCTCATTTTTGAAGGTTAAAGGAGTGTCCTGACTTCTAATAAAGTGCTTTTCAATATCATCTGATGTGACAGGGCTAACTAACTTTCTTTCACCAGCAGAGTCTACTTTGCCATACTGTACCCACTTCTTGTTTATGTCCAAGAAGAACCAGTGGTAGATACTTGCTGCAATTTTTTGTCCAGCAATGAACTCTGTACACAGTCTGCGTAAGTACAGGATTCTAGAAAAGCCAGAGTTCCACAAAACCATGGCTTGGAAATTAGCATACCATGTGTCATTACCCAGTACAGTTAGAAGATGGTGTGCTGAGGAATGAAGTTTGGCTGGATCGAGGAGTGGGATGACAACCCCGTCTTCTGCTGGGTTGCAGAAGGCTCGCTCCAATTCGTTTACCTGGTGAGATCGTAAGTTGAGCCAACTGTTGCCTTGTTCACTGATCTGCCAGTGAAAATGCTCTGTTGCATGGAGTTTCGGGCATCCACTCAACTCGTACTTGCACAAACTCTCAACAGAATAAAAGCATATTTGGTTAATCTTAGTGTCTCCATATAAATAGTAAGACCAAACTGTCTGACTTTTTTTATTCTTTCTTACTGAAGTGGTCTTGCTACTGGATGAATGTTTAACATTCATCTCACTACTTCCTTCAGACTTAACAGTTCTAGTATTTCCTTCAGGTGGACTTTTTTTCTTCCTTTCTGATGAGTTAGTGTTCTTGCTGTCATCTGATAAATGCTTACTGTTGATGCCCAAGGCTTCTCTAAATACCTGCACATCTGATGCATCAAATGTAAACTCTTGTGCAACCTTTTGTGCACGCCAAGAAATTACATCACCATCATCCACTCTGCTGGTGCTTGCAACTCCTGAGTCCTGCTGTTGGTCCAGGGTGGTGGTAGTCTTCTTAGTCTGGCTAGCAGTAGATACTGCCTGTGCTAATGGTGGCACTGTTTGTTTTGCTGGGCTTCCTGTAACTTGTGGAGCCTGAGTTTGTCGTGGTGCTTGTGCTGCCTGTGCTGCTTGTCCTCCTTTACCTTGGGGAACCTGAGTTTGTCGTGGTGCAGGTACTGGTTGTTTTGTTGGGTGTCCACTAGTAAAGGGATCTCCTGATAATGGTGGTGTGGATCCTGCCTGATTTGTTGGGCCTCCGCTTCCTAGGGAAGGATAAGCAGCTAAAAGAGCTAATGCTACATCCTTTGGGGTCTCATTAGTTGATAACCCATGAGCACTCAATAGCTCACAACAACCAGCTGTCAATAAGTTATGGTTTAGCTTACATCTCGGAATAATACACTTTGTTAGTCCACTAGAAATACCACGACAAACATGGAGAGAATCACAATTGTTTTTACTACATCCCTTTCCATTATAGTCATAGCACACATCCAAATGACCTATGGGTCCAGGAGCAATCATTAATCCTTTCATTAGATATCTGAGTGACTGAGATGGTAAACGTTCAAGGTAGAAGTTCTGGAAAACAATTATATTGTGATCTGTGTACCATCTATGTCCCAGTGTACAGTTACCTTTTTGGCAACAACCTCTAACATACATGCGACATATGTGTAGCTCTTTACATAACGTAGGATTCTGACACCCTTGAGGTCCTAGATGTGCTTGGCAAATACTTATTTTGGGATGAAGCTCTACCACCTCTCCATTAACACGGAAGACATCTCCATTAGCTACCACAACTTCTCGCACAGCTGATGGCAACATATTCTTCCACTCTAAGAGCTGCAAAAGTGTGGCTTTAAAATTAGGAAACTCTGCCAAAGCTTCAACTAAAAGCCATGGTTTTATACAATAAAACTGCATGCCACTAACATCTCGTAAAGACTGCTTCTCATAACATATGTCACTACATCTGTGGGGCTGTCGCCTACTTCCTCTATTTTGTCCCCTTCTTGGTGAAACTGAATATTTCTTACCATGATGTGTCTCGTACGGATGCTCCTGAAATGCTGTTAAGTTCATGTCACAACATCTGTTTATTTTCTCGTGACTGTCACTGATATATCTTGGGGGAAACTTCTCATAACTGTCATCCCTATATCTCTGTGCCTGTTGCCCGGTTCTTCTGTCATATCCTCTTCTTAGTGAATTTGTGTAATTTGTACTCTGTGTTCTCCACATATATTCCTGAGACTCATTCGACTTGCAAGCAGTATCATTAACCCTTTCCTTCACTGGTTCCTGGTCCTGACAAGATCTAACTTGCTGGATGTAACCTTGTAATTTGTGGGTATTACTCTGACCAAAGGTGTGTCCTCTGTAAGTTCTGATGAGCCCCTGAAAGAAAAACCCTTGTAAGCATCGTTACAAATAAACTGTTCCATCTATACACCTACCAAAACATTTCCATCTAAATGAAAATGAAGTATTTATTAATTAAGGAGTGGATCTGAGGTGTATGGGTATGTGGTGATGGGGAGGTGTAAAGGTTTTATGTTGTGCTGGGTATGTGTTAGGGGGAGGTGTATAGGTGTTATGTTGTGTTTAGTGATGTGTGGTTTTATTTCTATGAACTGAATATCAAGAGCCCTGTCACTCTCTATGATCTGTTTGTGTCAGGGATTGTGATGTTGTGGTGTACAAGTGTTTTGAGTCCTCCATGTGCTGTCAGTGGATTGAACCACAGCACGTGAAGCATCCAGAGTAAACCATGTTAAGTTCTGTGGAGCCTGGTTGTGGATAGGGAGCTGTGGTTTGTGCTTTAAACATCCATTCTAATGTACCCCTTTCTCTTGATGGGATCCAGCAGCTTCATGGCTCTGCTATTTCCAACAGTAAGGAAATGGACTCCTTATATAGAAATAGTTTATTGCAAGAGGTCACAGTCGTGCACATGATCTAGTATATGCTGGAATTCCACAGGAAAATGAAACATTTTCCTGTGGAATTCCAGCATATACATGGTATATACACTAAACCATCTTTTTTCTCTACAAAAAAAAAACTGCCTTTTCTACTTGTACTTGTCCAATCTCTATGTGTCATTAACTATATACTAAAACCAACATCTTCCTAGGTTAATGACAGTGTACAAGTACTTTCGATTACTTTTATTAACACATGCCTGATCCACAATACAAAACATTTACGAGAACTGGATTACGTTCATTTTCTGATAAAGATAATGAAGGAAGAATTAGGTACTCCATGGTAGTCCTCAATATACTTTGACCATAATTCCATGTGAATTGAATGCCTATAAAACTCATAGAGTGCTCTAAATTACAAAACTATAACTATTATTTCACAATCTCTTACGTTTTCACTATACAATCTTCAGAGACTAGATTCCCTTTAAATATGAAATTCACTTCTGTCTAAGAATATTCCCATGGTATATTATGGTTTTTAATACATGACGATTACACAACCAACTTCACCACTTCTGTCAATGGTACACCTATGGGTTTGTTAGTAGGTGGCTAAGACAGAATAGAATTCCCTTGTGTGAATGACATATTGTTATATGAACAACAAACAAATATTTTAAGCAAAAAGTTTCAAATGAAAAGTTGAAGCATCTGTAGATATATAAGTGCCATGACCATCAGAACTGCCACCACTGGTTCCATGAATTCTTGAGAGTTCTCAGCAGAGATGCTTGCTACCTCATCGAAGCAAGTGCCATGAAAGCTTAACTTTAATTCAACCTTCCTATATCACAACTGACAGCTTTTATCTCTATACACTAATTCTGTAAGCTTTCACACAAAAGGATTCTGAATTCTTCCTATCTTGATCACAGTATATGAAATATATATGTTTAGAAGACCCAAAACAGTATGATACTCTGCAGGCAGAGATTACTGCAATTGTCACAGGATGGTAAGGTTTTTTCTGACTGTACTGGATCCAATTAGATGGCATACAGTATTACTAGGTTTTGTTTATGGAAGCTTTCTGACCTCTTCTGTGATTCTCATCCTTAAGGTGAGGCTTTGGCCGTCGGCGTACTTCACGTTTAACATTGGTGGACTGATTAGTCTGAGTCATAGTATTAAAGTCTAAAACATATGTATATCTCTCATTTTTGAAGGATAAAGGAGTGTGCTGACTTTTAAGGAAGTGGTTTTCAATATCATTTGATGTGATAGGGCTAACTAACTTTCTTTCACCAGCAGTGTCTACTTTGCCATACTGTACCCACTTCTTGTTAATGTCCAAGAAGAACCAGTGGTAGATACTTGCTGCAATTTTCTGTCCTGCTATGAACTCTGTACACAGTCTGCGTAAATACAGAATTTTAGAAAAGTCAGAGTTCCTTAAAACCATGGCTTGGAAATTAGCATACCATGTGTCATTACCCAGTACAGTTAGAAGATGGTGTACTGAGGAATGAAGTTTGGCTGGATCGAGGAGTGGGATGACAACCCCATCTTCTGCTGGGTTGCAGAAGGCTCGTTCCAAACATTTTACCTGGAAGGATCGTAAGTTGAGCCAACTATTGCCTTGTTCACTGATCTGCCAATGGAAATGTTGTGCAGCATGGAGTCTCTGGCATCCATTATTGTCATACTTGCAGGTACTTTCAACTGAATAGAAGCAAATCTCATTAATCTGAGTGTCTCCACAAAGGTAATGAGACCACACGGTACGGCGTTTTCCATTCTTTGCTACTGATGTGGTTTTGCTGCTGGGTGAATGTTCAACATCCATCTTACCCTTTCTTGCACACTCATCATTATCACTTCTAACATTTGCTCTGCATATGTTTCCATTTCTCCTTGATGGATTAGTGTTCTGCTGTTGGTCCACGACGCCAATAGATTTCCTATCCTGGCCATTACTAGATGCTGCCTGTGTTAATGGTGCTACTTGTTTTGCTGGCCCTTCATTATCTAAGAAAGGGAAAGCAGCCAACAGAGTTTTTGCTACATCCCGTGGGGTTTCATTAGTTGAGAAACCACAAGCTCTCAGTCGCTCACAACAGTCAGGTGTTAGTAAGTTATGGTTAAGGTTACATCTTGGGATAGCACACTTAATCAGCTTAAAAACACTATGACATACATGAAGATCACTACAAAATGCTTTACTACATCCCTTTCTATTATAGTCATAGCACACATTCAACTTATCTGTGAATCCATTAACTTTCATGAAGCTTGTCAATAGATATCTAAGTGACTGAGCAGATAAACTCTTTAGATAGAAGTATCTGAGAACAGTTTTATTGTGATCTGTGAACCATTTATGTCCAAAAGCACAGTTGCTTTCTTGACAATAACTTGTAACATACATGTTACATATGTGTAGCTCCTTACATTTTGAAAGGCTGTGGCAACCTTGGGGTCTTGAGTATGCTTGGCAAATACTGATTTTGGGATGAAGTTCTACTACCTCTCCATTCATACGGAAGACGTCCTCATTTGCTACCACAACTTCTTTCACTGCTGATGGATGCATTTCCTTCCATTCATAGAGCTGTAGCAGAGAGGCTTTAAAATAAGGACACTCTGCTAAAGCTTCTACTAATAGGCATGGTTTGATACCATTACCCTGAATGCTATTGAAACCTTGTGGAAAATGCTTCTCATAACAGAAATGACTTTGTCTGTGTGGCTCTTGACAGATCACTCTGTTTTGTTCTCTTCTTGGTGAAACCAAAGAACTTCTACTATAGTTCTCATAACAGATATGACTTTGTCTGTGTGGCTCTTGACAGATCACTCTGTTTTGTTCCCTTCTTGGTGATACCAAAGAACTTCTACTATAGTGGCTCCTGTTTGGATGCCCTTGAAAGGTTGGTAAGTCCATGGCACAGTATCTATTAGTTTCCTCATGACTTTGAGAGGTATCTCTAGGAGAATACTTCTTGTACCTGTCATAACTATGCCACCGTGGGTGTTGCCAGGCTCCTCCATCATTGCTTCTCCTTGATAAACTTATGTAATTTTCGTCCTGTCTTCTCCAAGTATATTTCTGACACTTATTCAAGTTAGAGACAATATTATCAACACTTTCTTTCGACAGTTCTTGGTCTTGACAAGATCCAAATTGCTGGCTGTTACCCTGTAATCTGTGTGCATCACTCTGATCTAGGCCATGTCCTCTATTAGCTTTGTTGTGCTGCTGGGAAAGAAAAATACTTATAAATGAGGCTGTAAATAGACTCTTCCATCACCAACCATCAATATTCCCATCTATACATGCTAATGAAAAGGACTACACGTGCAAACTCTTGTTGCTGGGATACCACTCATACTCATCATCTACACAACAGGAACAATTTTCAAAATGAGGGTTACAAATTCTGAGCTTAATTCATTTGATTATAAGTGGAAGTATGGTGGTAAGGATTTTCCAAATGAAGCGAGAGATTAAAGTACTATTGTTTCATTCTGAGAATCTTTACCACAATACTACCATGTCATGAATCCAGTCTTGTGGTTATCTTTTGTAAAAAGAAATAATTATAAAACACAACAATTCTGAGAAAATGCAGTGTTTCCTTCCATACACAACTTAAATATTTTTCTGCCAAAACTCATAAAGATCAGTTAGAGAATGCAGCAGTTACAGAATCAGTCTCATCAACACTGGTTGAAATAAATTGTATTTTAGAATTTTTTTTCTAATTTCTGGTTTTTAAATATGTTCATCACAAATTTGCCATTGGTATTATGTGGGTATGCAAATATGCATCGCTGCCAAAATTTCATAAACACTGGCTGTATTATGCCAAGTAATGGCAAAAACTCCTAAACTAACGCTGTTTTGGTTACCAGTTTCAACTTTGAGGAACACCAAAAACGATCAAATCACAAACCTGATATACATGTAGAGTGTATAAAAAGGAAAAGCTTTTCTGTGCCATACTCAAAGAGCACTGGATGAAATTCAACCTATGTATAGGGGAAAAAGGCTTTTTCATTAACTCTGACCCCTACTGTATATATGAAATGGTTCAAATCACAAATTTATCTCATGCAAAGTATGGAGCTTTTGAAGAGGTATCTAATTGTAATGTTTCATCTCACCTGACCTCTGAAAACAAGTGTGTGTACTGAACTAAGCTACATGCCTAACAGTTTCAAATAAATCTGCTCAAAAATGAAGGAATACCTCACAGCCTTGATTGCAAGGAAAAAAAAAAAAAAAGCAAATTGCATGTCTCCCTCCACAAAGAGGAGCCATAAACCCTGTAAGGAACAATCTGTAAGGTCTAAGGCAAAACACTTTTTCCATTATTCTTTAAAGCAAAGAACAGCTACCACTTTTTCATTATGTCTTTAAACAAAGTATAAAACCAAGGTCTAGGACAAACTACTTTTTCCATTATTCTTTAAAGCAAAGAACAGCTACCACTTTTTCATTATGTTTTTAAACAGAGTATAAAACCAAGGTCTAGGACAAAATACTTTTTTCATTATTCTTTAAAGCAAAGAACAGCTACCACTTTATCATTATGTTTTTAAAATAGTATAAAACCAAGGTCTAGGACAAAATACTTTTTCCTTATACTTTTTCCATTATTCTTTAAAGCAAAGAATAGCTACCACTTTTTCATTATGTCTTTAAACAAAGTATAAAACCAAGGTCTAGGACAAAATACTTTTTCCATTATTCTTTAAAGCAAAGAATAGCTACCACTTTTTCATTATGTTTTTAAACAAAGTATAAAACCACATAAGATGTAAAATTTAGTTTGAACATGTAAGATGACAACAAACATACTCTTTAATTTAGCCACAATAATCTGGGTTGTGTGTATATGTGAGGCTTATGAGATGAAGTTATGCGAGTGCAAAACCTCTCCCCATTACACACAAATGTTAGTAATACACTTGAAGGATACAAAGATAGAGCAACCTGAGGCAATAACAAGAAATGGTGCAAAAAACATTCAAAAAGATGCTGAGCAATATTTCATGTAGTATCTAAGAGGATGAATGGAATAAGCTATTTTTTTTTATGTAGAAGGCTCCAGTCATGGACAAAAGTCCACATCAAGGACAGGCCTTAATTGAAAAAACACATTTTTGAGGACATAAAAGGCCTGTCTTTTGAAATGTGCCTGGTCATAAGTATTGGGAAAGACATAAGAAGGTAGAAAGTTCCAAAGCTTTAACTTGTAGGGAAAGAAGCAGGTATCAAAACGCCACACCCTTGAGTTGCCGATGGCCACACAATAATCATGTGACGCAGCAGCTTGCTGAGTATTAATGGTCTAGCTAGTGGTGGGGGAACACAAGCAACCAGCTCTTGAGAGCAAAAACATAATAATACCTATAGAAGATGGAAAGTGAACCAACATTGCAGTGTTGGGCAAGGGAGTCAAGTTTGGAATTCAGCCTGGTACAGTTTAAAAGTTGGACTGTTTTTGACTCAACTCTGTCAAGTAAGGATACCGAGCTAGAAAGTCCCAAATGTGAGAGCAGTACTCCATACAAAGAAGAATTAATCCTTTGCACAAGCAGAAGCTATTAAAGTCTAAAAAGCTGAATGACCATAAAGAAAGTTCAAGAGATGGGGCCCCAAGAGAATAGAGTCCTTTTTATAAAGAACAAATGCTACAGGTAATTACACATTCACACATAAGTTCATTGGGAGTAAATGGTCAGAAGAAAAGCAATTAATCTGGCAACAGGATTCAAACAGAAAAATTACAGAACTGGAGAGAGGTTCTGCGAAGCACAGAAACATATGGGAATGACAAAAAGACTGCAATTCTGCATTGATCCAAAGAGGGCTTAAGGTCCTGTGAGGTGTCTCCACATGAACAGCAGAACTGTGCTGGTATGTTTAACAGGCCACTTGAAATACTGTTAAAGATGTTGCCAGAGGAAGGTAAACTGGAGTGGAAGAGGGCAATGTCAATTACAAAAGGAAAACTAATACTAGAGAAATTATTGACAAAAGATGCTTCATACATTGCACTTTCTGAAATGATGATGCAGCTCCACTATCTTTGACAATTTATGAGTGTCTCTGGTGTCTGATCTTTTCTCCAGTTGTGCTGTTAGGTTTCTAGAGAAGTCTGAGAATGAGAAGTTAAATCATTCATCAGCTGTGAATTTAAATACCATGAATCTAAACTGGTGCAAAGGTTAAACTCATGATGGTTTTTTTTTTTTTTTATGTTGAAGGCTCCAGTCACGGACAAAAGTATGGGGCACTGTACTATATAGTATGGTGGCAAAGAAAAATGAAAACGTTAAAAGTGTGAAGATAGAGACATTCCAGAACAATGAAAGCATTAAAAGTGTGAAGGTGGCCAGAAACATCCCTGAGGAAGAGTCTGGATGTAACCAGCTTTGAGTGCAAGATGCTGCTAAAATGAAACAGGTGGATAGACTTACTAGCAATATGGTTTTGTAATTTCAGACTTACATCTATCACCCAACCTACTGAAAAATATGTAAAAGATTACAGGTCAGAATCTTTTCACACTATGAATGAATACTTCACAAGTGACACTAACAAAGTAATATCTAAGCAATACAACCTATCCTTAGGCATTCTTGATTCTCATGGTTATCACATTTACATATTTCTAACCATACAGCTCTCCAGCTGTTAGGAGGATGTAGAATGTCAAGAGAGAAAAAAATATCACTCATGATGCTAGATCTAATTATAGTTACCATTAAAGTGTTTTGTTTACAGCTGGCTTCTCCACTTCTTGCCAAAGGTACTTCACAATGGTCATTCAAGGGTTTACTGCTGACTTCTCTACTTCTTGCTACAGCTATTTCACAATGATTATTCATGGGTATACTACTGGATTCTCCATTTCTTGCCACATCTATTTCACAAGAGTCATTCATAGGTTTACTGCTGGCTTCTACACTTCCTGCCTCAGCTATTTCAGAAGGATCATTCATCGGTTTACTACTAGGTTCTCGACTCCTTACTTCAGATATTTCAGTATGATCATTCATGGGTTTATTGCTGGCTTCTCTACTCCTTGCCAAAGCTGTTTCAGTAGGCTCATCCATGGTTTTACTGCTGGCTTCTCTGTTCCTTAACACAGATAATTCAGTAGGATCATTCACAGGTTTACTGCTGACTTTTTCACTCCTTATCACAACTTTTTCAAAAGGATCATTCACATCTTCCTCCCAGTCAAAGGCAACAGCATTCTGCACTGTAATGAAAACAGTATTACAACATCTACCACAGACATGAGGAAAGCAGTAAATGTACTGTACTGAAAAAAGGAAAGTTTAAGCAATAAGTGTTATTCATCCTGTCATATATCTCAACTTGATACAATTTACATTATTATGTTCATCACAATATATACTGTTATATCTGAGAACCTGCAGTCCCAGTGAAGTAAATTTTCATTTAGAATTAAAAAGGGGTATAAATTCTTATTGAAGACAATATCAAGACCCTAATACCATAAGCCATAAAATTTGTTCAGAGGTCTTCATCTATGATGTCCAGACTAATATTCTAGATATGCAAATGACTACAGAATTCTGTCTTCCAGTGGGAAGCAACAATCATAATGGGATATGTTAAGCACCGTTACTTTTCAAATTGGTTTAGGATAATTCACATTCAAATTTCACAAATGAAATAAAAAACTAGTTTACATACAATATTTAAAAGCAAACAAACCAATGTACTGCTGAGGAAAATCAAAAGGGAGTACTGATGAAGTTCAGTAGTTTTTCTATGTTTGATCTTCTATGTCTTTTAAGATCATGATGAATTAATTCATAATGATTTTTCACTGAAAAAAAATGAGAGGAAGGGGTGAAAAAAATAGGAGAAAGGATTAAAGACCAGAAAGAAAGCAAAAATAGAAGAAATGAATAAAGACTACTGTGGATGATGAGGAGATGCTATTGTACTTCCTTTGCATAAAGGAATACTTTGCTTCATGTATGGTTAGGGAGGATATATTTCACTCAAGCTTGTTGGTAATGGAGAATATGAGAGCTGCAGTCATGAATGGTTGTAAACAACATTGCAATGACTATAAACAATTATTCACTAAAACCTATACATTACTAAATTATTCTAAACAAACTAAATTTCATTCTTCCTCGCATAACATCTAGTATAAATACTATGGACCACTTAAATTGAAATAAATGATGACAAAGAACAATGGCACTGGATTCTGTACACTTTGTTTGTCCTTTAGGTCAACTGCAGTTTTGCTTGTAAATACAGGGTCAAATACTTATACTTACTCTGTCTCACCATTTCCTCATAAGCAAAAGCTCCATATCTCAAGAAGTCTTCTGAATTCTGGGGTTCTACTTCATCTTGGTCCTCAGACCTCCCAAGTTTTTTCTCCTTTACATCCATTTCACCAGTGTTCTGTGGGGGAAGGAGAATATGTCATTTACACCTGCTAATAAACCACATATATTACAGTAATAGTGTACACTGAGGTATGCATTGCAATACAAAGAACTGAATTCCATATATATTTGACATGCTGTCAATGGACTGAACCAGGGCATCTGTTTTTCAAAGAATTTTGGATAAAAATGGGTAAAGACCCTCTTAAACCAATAACATAAAGTTTTCTTGAGATTCCGTTTCGCCATGTCATGTCGTAGGCTTTTTCTAAATAAAAAAACTGCAATTAAAAAATCTTTCTCTATGAATGTCTGAAATATCATGTTCTAAATTTATTAAATGATCCATTGTGCTTCTGTTTTTACGGAATTCACTGTTGATCATTTAATAAATTCTGCGAATCTAGTAAAAAAAAAAAAAACTTTTATTAATCATTCTCTCCATGACCTTACAAAAGCAGCTCGTCAATGCAATAGGTCGAAACGAACTGATATTCGTAAGGAGTCCAGAATCTTTTGGGATCGGGACGACGTGCTCAAAGTGCCATGAGTATGGAAACGTTCGAGATGTCCAAATCTCATTGAACAGTGCTAACAGCTTAGTCAGGTTAGCCTGATTAAGATGCTGAATCATCTCGTAGATTATCCCGCTGGGTCCTGGGCTGGATGGAACCTTTAGGGCAAGAAGTAATTCATTAATTGTATATAAGTTATTGTATTTTTCGTTTTTATCTTCTGTGTTAAGTCGATCATTGTTTGCTCGGCCTGACGTTTATGGTGTAAAAATCGTCGATCGTAGTTGGCCGAGCTACTTATGTTCGAGAATCTCCTGGCAATAGCGTTGGCTATGTCAACTGGGTCGTCGATGGTGTTGCTGTTTTGCGTGGTGAGTTGAGGGATGGAGGGTTGTTTGAATTTCTGCTTCGTCTTCTTTATTGTGGACCAGACCTGACTGACTGGTGTGTCCTTGTTGACAGTTGAAACATAGTCATGCCACGAGTCTCTTTTGGCTTTTCGTATTGTTCTTCTTGCCTGAGCCCCCCCCCCCTTTTTTTTTTTAATATGCAATGAAGTTATGTGAGAGCTCTTTGTCGAAAATCCTATATTTCCTATTACGCTCACG
>JAYMFT010055727.1:0-15090 GCA_038088735.1 Panulirus argus | reverse complement strand
ACTATGACCTGGCTCATTTCAAGAGACATGTTTTTCACTTTCTCAAAAATTTGTAAATTCTTTCCCTGTCTGTTTTTTCCACTTTCTCAGTTCTCTCTATATTCCAATTAGGGCCCGTCCTTGATGTGGACTTTTGTCTGTGACTGGAGCCTTTAACAAAAAAAAAAAATTACCCATTAAACATGACAGAAAACGATATGCTGGTGGGAGGAATGAATGCCAATTAGGCAATTACTATTCAGGACATCATTTCACCTGTGAATGTTCGTCTGTGATGCGTTATTCATCTGCTGACAGTCCTTCACAATTGCATGAATGTCCTTGTAAATATCTCAAGATTCATTTATGCTCATCAAACGCAGGATCGATTACCCAGGAGCAGTAATCATGAAGGGAACGTTATTAATCTTATTCATCCTTTCACTTCATTTATAATTAGGTCAGCTTATTTTCTTCATCAGTTGAAGTATTTTTCACTGTAATAACGAAAATTTTGTTTTATTTTACTGTTTTCCTTTTTCTGATTCGAGTTGAATTGTATTTTTCGTAACTGAACTGAAGCTTTCCTCAGCCTTTCCTAGTCATCGTAACCATACCCAGCTGATGTCTTGTGCTATTCTTGCCATAGTGCATAGCGTTCCTTCAGTCAGATGTCTCGTTTTCGTTGCTTCGCAACCCCCACGAATCACGCGATATATGCAGAGAAGACTGCACATGGCGGTACTTGCCCGATCTTGCTTGTTTTTAGATCATCATCCATATTACTATCCTCTATGATAAAGGCTGCAGTCACGGACAGAAGGACTCGTCAAAGACAGGCCTTGAAAGGTTCCTGTCACGGAGCAAAGGCTCGTCAAGGCCAGGCCTTGCTGGAAAATAGGAAAAGAAAGGTAAATATAGAAAAGGATAGTCCATGGATATTGTGAGAAGTGGAAAACTTTGCTTGCGACAAAGGTGCATGGTTTGGGGGGACCGCGAGATGGTGAGTAATGTCAAGACTCACAGCTAGAGGTACGAACCTTCATGATTAACTTCTCGAGTACGACGGACGGTACGACTCTAGCACGACTGTACGACTCCCAAGTACGATGGGTCGGGACGACCGTTGAACACGACGATACGACCTTTTGGATATGATGGCGTGACCTTTAACCTGACTCTAAAAGGTCAGACCATCATGCCCAGTGGTCGTACCGTTGGCTGTGCTTACGGGTCGTACCGCTGGTCATCCTCAAGGGCAGTACCGTACGTCATGCTTAATAGTCCTACTGTCGGATGTGCTCAAGGTTCGTACCGTCCGTTATGTCGGACCGTTGGATGTGCTCCAGGGTCGTACCTTCCGTTGCACTCAAGGATCGCATCGTTTGTCGTGCGCAAGGGTCGTACCGGCGATCGTGCTCAAGAGCCGTAGGATCGGTCGTGCTCAAGGGTTGTACCGTCCTTCGTACTGAAGGGCCCTACCGTCGCATGCTACAGAGTCGTACCTTCGGTCGGGCTTAAGGGTCTTACTTTCCTCCGTGCTGAAAGGCCGTACCATCCGCCGTGCTCGAGGAATTGCCAGCCAGCCACGCTTCAGTTGGGTAATAAAACCAATCAACCTTTGCATGGGTCACGATGCGTCTTATCAGACTGTTCTTACCGCACTGTTGTGTTGACTCCTTCCAGTTTTTGTATCCGGCTCCTTCACACAGCAACTGACCTTCCACCGGCCCGGCGCGAGTAGTAACAGCACACTTGACCACCACACTGACCCCAGAAGACCCGTTGCAAGTGATCGGTAGCACTTGGCAGACCAGTACGATTAATCATCTGGACTAAAACTTCTTTTTCATCTGTGCTTCTGCGATTATGGATTGTGTTATATGGCAGTTGTACGCTGGTGTTACCACCTGTTTGAGTGTTTTATATACCTGGCTCGATCATATAACCCCAGGATCCCTTGTACGGGGCTCGTGCAGCTCCAAGGCTGCGCCACAATCAGCAGCAGGGCAATGATGACGTCCCATTGGAGTGAGAAGTTCTTTGACGAGCCGGTACTCCTTTCGTCCACTGACTGCGAGATAGTCACTCAAATGGGGTAACCTCTTGCAAGCGGAGTCTGGTAACATATATATGTATAGAGAGAGAGAGAGAGAGAGAGAGAGAGAGAGAGAGAGAGAGAGGTTACCAGACTCCGCCTGCACTAGAACATGGACATACCAAGAGGCGAGGTCACTATCGGCGAGGTTGCATCATCGTCAGTGGACGGAAAGGAGTACAGACTTGTCGAGGAATTTCTCGCTCTAGGTTAGTCCCTCATTTCCCTCCTACACACCAACACAGCCTCGGAGCTGAACGGGCCCAATATATATATATATATATATATATATATATATATATATATATATATATATATATTTATATATATAACGTTGCTCGAGCGTTGGTATACCGGTTCATCGCCTCATTTGCGTGATGAGTATGGCAGCCGTCTTTATGACGCATTATGTAACGCTACGATTGCTTGGCGAGCGGCTGGGGCCCGTGTTACGACAGCAGGAGGGCCTTATCTCCCCTTCAGTAGCTGACTGAGACGGTGAGTGGGGGTAAAGGGGGGCGCGTCGTTCCTCACATCACCTGACGGAGGGCATTGCGAGTGTCCGCACTGCACGAGAGGGAACAACGAATGTGGAATGTGTACTGAGGGAGGAATGATGCCGTGGTGTTGGTGTTCTTTCTCCATGTGAAGAGAACAGAGTTACAGAGAGAGAGAGGCTTGGGAGAACTTCCGAGATGTATATTCTGTGTTCATACTGTGGACTCTGTCATACTGGGAATGAATTCACTCCCTGATTGTTCTCCTAGTGGTGTTTCTGCACACACACACACACACACACACACGCACACGCACACACACACACGTATATATACCAAAGAGCAGTCTCGACATTGTCGTATGAAAGTGTCTGGGGTTTGAAAAAGCTAGCCAAAGGAAGATGGTGAACGCTTTGGAAACGGATTGCCTTGAGGACCATATGTGTTGTGAGGCGGGTTGATCGTGTAAGGAATGTCAGCGTAAGGGAGAGAAAAAGGTATGGCAGTATGAGCACTTTGATCGCAAGAGCTGACTAGGGTCTTCTGAAATAGTTCCAACTTAGGGAAAGAAGCAGCTTGATATTAAAGATTGATATGGGTCATAATATAGGCCTATATTTAAAGTTTTATATCGGTCAGCATATAGGCCTATGTCTAAATATTTCATTGAATTGTTAGTTTCGTTTTCTTAGCGAAAAACTTACAAAGAAAACTGAGAAATCTTTGTAGACATGGGTGTCAACGGCTTAGGCATTGTGTTGGAGCGATCACTAAGACGCAACACTGACTGGAGGATGAAAAGCCGCACTCCAGTGGCCCGATCCCTGTCCTCGTATTCTGTAGTGGACTTTGATAACCCGGGGCCAGGGATCGAACCCACCATCTCCTTCCCCACACAAGGGCGTCTGTTACCTGGTGTCGGCCATAAAAGTCTGGGACATCTGTCGGTTGTAGGTCTTTTTGGTCCGAAGGGATCAATGTTTCCCTTCCCGGAACCTTCGTCTGGGAAACTTTATTTTTGTCTTGTTATATTCCCTTATTAATCGCCTGTGATGGGGCAACGATTTTTCAGCTGCTACTCGTGCACAAAGGTTAGGAATGGCGTAGGATGGAAAAGATGAGATTATGGAAGAGGAGAACGAGACAGCTGAAGTGGGCAGGACGAAAGGGAATGTATAAAAACGGTAGAGAGAAGAGGAAGAGGACAGGATGAGTCTGTATTGAGGGAGAGAGCCGTGGACGCTGCTGAGGGAAACATTGAGCAACAGTTTCCGAGTGAGGCCTCATCCAACCGGCATAACTTGAGGAGGACCGGTAGTTGGAGGTGGTCCTCGAGCCAACCTATTGAGACCTGAATCAAGCCGCCAGACTTGAGGAAGAGAAGCGGTTGGAGATGGTCCTCGAACCTTCCCAGTGAAGCTCGATAGAGGCTGGTAGTCTGGCTGGGTAGAGGCGGTAGGAGGTGGTCCTCGAGGCTGCTCAGGTGTGTGTGTGTATCGTCAGTGCTTGGTTAATTAACTCCCCTGCCCTCGTGTGCTGGGTCTGTGGTCTCGCTACAACATCCCCCTCTGCCCTCATTCTCTCGCGTAATTGGGCCGTCTCGGAACTGTCGAGGACAGCGGCCGGGGTGCTGGTGGGAGAAGATTGTGTACTTGACGCGGTAGACAGGACGCTACGGTAGGACCCAACTCCTTCAAGATGTTGAGGGAGATAATGGGTCTCTTACAATGGGGAGGGAGAGGGAAAGACTGGGTCCTGGAATTGCTTTGTCGTTCTTTGTTAGATTTTGGTCCAAGATACGATCGAGCGTGGAGGTTCGTGTTTCATTTTGGCACACTAGATATAGGCTGAGGATGGTTGGGAAGGTGTCACCCTACACAGATACTGGTGATCAACAAAGTTCGCTTCTGAGGCTTCGGATGTGGGTGAGGGAGACCTACTTTTGCTGGGATGTTGGAGCGGTTGTCATCATGGGTCAGCATACATCAAACTGTGGCTTGAGAAATGAACCCAGATGTAAAACTTGACCAAGGTGTGGACGCAAACTTTACTGAAGAACTTAACCAAGGTGTGGAACTTGGATGCAAAATTTAGCCAGTGTGTGGACGCGCATTGGTAACCGGGCGTCCAGCCAAGGTTAGTGTAATAATTCTTCACCCACTTCTTACCAAAGCTAAACTAAAACTAGGGGCCGCTGTAAAGATAATAAGTAGAGGTAGTTTATGAGACAAAGGAGGTTTGACGTGGTTTGATGGCGTGCGGGGAAATGTTCCTGTCATAGGCTCTGTTAGTACCTTCCCAAACCCAGTCTTTGAGCAAGATAAAGTGCTGATGGTTCTCGGCAGTCACCATTAAGACTTATTCTAATGTCTCTAACATACTAACTGCCCTGGAGACTCTGTTTATCAGAAGTGCACGCCTAACGTGTCACATCTTCCGAGGCGCAGATGAACTTACGTGGTGTGGTGGTTAGCGTCGCTGACTGTGAATCACGCGGGGGTCCGCTATGGCTTGAATCCTGGATGAGGATCTGAGGTCTAGGAAGGAAGCAACGGGGATAGGTCAAAGGTCAGGCCGCACGGACATCCGCGGGATTTTTTTCAAGGGGGAAGGCCAAGGCAAAATCATAGAGGCGAACCTTGAAAGTACTGCCGCTACGGGCAGAGGATATGGGATGTGGGAAGCTCTCCGCCCGCACTGGAGTTTGATAGGATAAACTAAAGGTTACGTCTCTTTAGTCTAAGGTGGAGATATAACTTTTGTCCATAGTAAAGACTAGTAATATCCTATAGTAAGGCATAAAAAAAATTAACCCTTGTTAAAAAATGACCTCATTTGATATTAAGGCCTATCGTCACAAATTTGGTGACCTTGCTGATAATAAAATTACATAACGATATGAAGCGTAAATTGCTATAAAACCTTTTGAATCCATATGTATAGTTGAATAAACGTATGTATAAACATATGAGGTTTTTTCTTTTTTTTCTGTTTTGAGGGGATGTGGCTCCCTCCTCCCAGGGGAGGCCCAGGCCAGGGCATGATGTACCGTCATTCTGGGAGGGGGGGGGGTCGTAACGTCGGATTGTCATGCTTAATTAAATCGTACCGTCATGCCAAGAACTGTTCCGTCGTTCTCAAGCGTGGTACCGTCGTGCTCGAAGGGTTACTCTCTGTTCGTATCGTTGTTCTCGAGGGTCGTACCGTCGCGCTCAAAGGTCGTACCATCGTGCTCAAACGTCGTACCGTCATGCTAAAGCATCGTACCGTCATGCTCAATCGTCGTACCGTCGTGCTCAAGTGCCGTACCTTCATGCACATTGTGTTACGTAACATTGTTTTGTCAAGTTGTTATGTAATATTTAACCTGATTTTTATAGAGCAATGATTTGCGAAGTATATTTGATTTTCCCTTTACATGTGTCTCCATTCTTTCCATCACTGTCAACCTCCTTCAGTTGATCAGCCGAGGCTGGGTTGAGTTAATCACCCAGGCTCAGCTGGGTTGGATGGGGGCCGGGAGGGGTCCCCAAGCATGATCAGGGCGGGAGCTTTGTTCGAACCAGTGACCACACAATTGGTAGGCGTGGTTGTTGCCTTGCAGCCGTCTTACGTCATGCAGGTTGGTGGTGGTGTTCTTGTCAGGGGCACTGTTGTCAGGCACGTTGTTGGTGTTGCTGCCCGCGATAGCATCCCAGCCAACAGCCTTACCTAAAACCTGCCAGCTGTCATCACTGCTAACACTCTTGCTCCCCACCCTGCTGGCTGACAACACTGCCAACACCCCAGTGCTGCCCACCCTGCTGGCTGACAACACTGCCAACACCTACTTCCACTTTGCCGCCTGCCACAACTAACAACGCTCTTCTAACCCTTCCCTACAGGTATATTGCTGTGTATCTTTTCATGTTTTACGCTTTTGCCGTATATATTATTATGTATATGGATCACATATATATATATATATATATATATATATATATATATATATACACCGTGTAATCGTAAGATATATTCACCCGTCAGTATAGTGAACGACATTAGCATTTTTATGTCAAGGTTGGCGGGCAGGTTTCCTGGGTCCACATATACCCTCTCCAGCCGCCGGGGGTGTCCAGATTATATGCGTCTCTCTATAATATTATTCTCTCTATGATATGTCCGAGGTAGATCTCGGTTGACTTTTCACACGGGAGTAAATATGATAAGGTCGTAGACTTGTGATAATGCAGCCTGAAAATATTGAGAGAGAGAGAGAGAAAGAATGTGATTATCTCAGTTTCGTTGAGTGCACGTTGTCTTTATTTCTCTCATCTTGCAATACTGCAGTTGTCAAGTTGGGGAGGAAGGAGAGAGTGCCAAACTAACTGGAATGAGCACACACACACACACACACACACACACACACACACACACACACACACACACAGAAAGAGAGAGAGAGAAAAGGCACATAATTTCTGTGTACACGGGACTGTGGGTCAGGGAACATGGACCCAGGGAAATAAAACTTCGCTTGCTAAATGTAAACGGCTGATTTCCATGTGTTTCCCATCCTTACAACACTGCCAGGACTGCCATCCTTTCAAGCATACCCACATCTCTGCCCTCACAGACCCCGGCCTCTCCTGCCCACACACTACCCACTGCCCTCATGACCTTACACCCCTCTCCCCACTCTCTGACTCTCTGGGTCCATCAGCTGTCACGTCCTTTCCTAGGCACCTAAAGCACTTACGTACATTCAATCAACCTTTCGTATCCACCCCACGATTACTCTCAGTTTCCTCCTTTCTCACATTCTCTCAGCCGCTGTCGCCAGCTTTCGGAGTTTTTCCGGGTCTGCAACAAGAGCCGTGTCATCTTCAGACAATAACTGATTCTGCTCCAGTGCCCACCCACAGCCAGCACGCACCTCAGATCGCACCTTAAGGGTTGCCTCCCTCAACAAACCGTCCATGAATAGACTAAACAACCACGGAGACATCACACAATCATGACACACGCCTACTTTCACTGGGGATCACTCTTCCTCCTCCATACCTGTTCATCTGGTACGAACATCCATTGCATCTAAATAATATTTTGATTACCCCAAAATTTCGCACCACTCTCCTTGAGGCATCTCTGTCTACCCTAACATATGCTTTCCCCAGATAATCATCTTGAAATTTCTTACACACAAGCGCGTGGTCCTGACGCCCTTCCCTGATGATTTATAGATGCCATCACCCTCTCAAGCACCACACTCTCATACAACGTACCAGTTGTACTCAACAAACTTATACCTTTGTAATATGAGCAGTTTCTTTCGTTACCATTACCTTTACATAAGAACACCATACATGTATTCTTCCAGTCCTCAGGCAGCATAGGTCACACAAGCTTCTTATTGCCTGGCTAACCAATAAACAGCACTGTCGCCTCATTTCCTGAGAAATCCAACTGCAACCCCATCGACTTCTACTGCTTTTCTACTCTCCATCATCTTCCACAGAGCTTGCACTAACTCCTCTCTCCTCACCCTCTGCATCCATGCAACTCTCTTTTCCATGTCACTACTTGCTGTCCTTTTTTCTTGCGTCCACATCCAAATTTCCACATGACACACTTTAACTACACACTTCAACACAGCTTCGCTAAATACCTTCCGCTACCCTTGTTAAATTTACTTTCACCCTTAGTCATTCTTCACGCAGACTCTCGCGGTGTCTTAGTACGCAGGCCTCTTTTTCAAGATTGTTTACTTCTCTTCTTTTAGATATGTCATTTTCGTTCTCTACAACTGTCATAGACTTTCACCCTCGCCTCCACCGAGAGGTAGATAGACAACCCACCTACCGCTCCTCTCAGCAAGTTTGCATCCAAAAGCCTCTCCTTTGCACTCCTGTATATGTGCTTTCGGTGTAGCGCAAAATCGGTTTTCATACGTTGCGTTGCTCTTTCCTGCCTTTTTCAGGATTTTTTCCTATTTTTCCCGTTCATCCACTTTCCCTGGTTTCCTACTCCTCCTTTCCCTTGCCTTCCTTCCACATCCTGTCCATTTGCTCTCTCCTCTCTACCCTCCTCCTCCTCCTTCCTTCTTCATGTATCTTTTTCTTCTGTTTATTCCTTTGTGTTCCACTCGTCCTCCTTCTCATTCCTTCCACCGGTTTTTCTTCCCCTTTCTCGATCTCTTCTCTTAAATCACTTTTT
The DNA here is from genome assembly GCA_038088735.1 of Panulirus argus. NCBI lineage: Eukaryota > Metazoa > Arthropoda > Malacostraca > Decapoda > Palinuridae > Panulirus > Panulirus argus. The sequence goes on along the minus strand of JAYMFT010055727.1, from coordinate 6,321 downwards.
ACTCATTCTTTTCCTGGTTAATGAAGATGGAAGGAAGTTTGTATATCCTGTCTGAGGAAGTTACAGAAGGAGGGAGAGCCACTACGTCCTTAAGGAATAGATGATGGTAAAGAGCATGATCTTGGAGACACACGATGGCTGACTGAACAGTTATCGCGTCTAGTGAAGTACCTGCTGGTAGCCTGAAAATCCGCCAGGTTATGGCTTGGGTGGCGATGACACAGCCTTGGCTTACCTGATCAAAACTCGTCCATTAGCACAGTACATGTTGGTCCACTGCTGAATAAGAAAGACGGACGAACGTTGTCCTGCAGGGTCTGGGCATTAAATTGGTCCCGTGAGCACGATGGTGCGACTCTTAATAAGCACGACTGCGCGACCCTTATGCTATGACCCTTGGGGTCCTGCTGTCTTGCTCAAGGGTCGCACCGCCGTCCTTTAAGAGCTCAAATCGTAATGACTTTTACAAATCGTCCTCAAAATCTGGAATCTTGTGAGGAGGCTACTCCGCCTGCCCACCAATCCACCCTCTCGCCAGCTGATCGCCACACTACTCTGCCATGTCGGCGCGAACAGCAGCATGAGAAGGGTAAAATGTTACCCAAGATTATCAGAATTTTTGCCTTACTTAGATGTTCAGTTTACTGTCAGAGGTCATTCACTCAGGCGAACTATATCACAACACAATATCCCATGTGTCTTAAAATCCTCTCAGACTTTCCTTAATAACCGACACAGAGACGTCTGGAAATCTCACGCATTGGGAGTAAATCTTAGGCTATCTTGAAAACAAGAAAGAAGTAAATGAAAGCCAAGTGATCAAAGGAGATTCGAACCTCTTCCAGTTTGCTCTGTTGGTGATTATGGATTGACATCACGTAAACAAAGCATGATAGATACAACGCAGCATTCTGGGAAAGACCTCAAATGCGTTTCATGATGGTTCGACTACACTGGACTTTACACCAGGCAGATTTCAAAGTAGAGTTGTGGAAGTTCTTTATTGTGTGTCTTTTCTTGTGCAGAGTCAACTTTGCAGTGGTCGTTTGTCATGGAATCGTAATTATACCGAGCTGGCTATGTGTACGCGTTGTGGAGAGTCCCTCATGCACAGTCTTTCTCAACGAAGAGTTCCTGTTGTGTAGAGCTGGACTTTACTCAGAGCCTTTACCGCTCCGTGTCCCTCCCGGCCTGGGCTGGAGTGGGACTCGTTCTTTCAAGAGAACGTCTCCAGACTGCGGGGAGGAAGGAAATGAACATAAATATTGAAAGAAGACTGATAAAAGAACAGAGGCGGAAGAAATAGGAACACGATGGAGAGAACGCGTTAAGATACGGTTGTTGGGTGCTGGTACATTACTGGTGGAGACGCACCGACTGACGCATGCGTCCTCGACGCTTGACTGAGTCTGACGCACAGACTAGCTGCCGTGACGCCTTAGATTACGGTTAAGCTGGCCAGATCAAGGAGTTCGAGCTCCTTAGCCTCAAGCTTATCTTAAGCTTCTTTGTTCTCTCAAGATTGTTCTCAAGAAAAGTATTGAAACTTTTAACCATATCAGTTTTTCGTCGTTGGGCCTCCCAAGGATAATTATAAAAGAAACAAACAGAGCAAGGATGTCTGCCTGTTGTCATAAGACATTATACAGAACATGGAACACCCTGTGTGAAACAAGGAACACCCTGTGTGGAACAACCAGCAGCCCGTATGGAACAAGGAACAGTCTTTATGGAATAAGGAACAACATTTATGGAACAAAGAACACCCTATATGGAACAAGGAACAATCTAAATGGAACAAGGAACGACCTATATGGAACAAGGAACAACCTAAACCTATGTGGAACAGGGAACAGTATTAGTTTGGTTACCAAACTTAAACTGTTTTTGGAAGTGTCAGACCAGGGAACGTTGAACACCATCCTCAAAAAAAATATGAAATATCTTTTCGGTAATTGTGGTATAACAGATTTTTTTATGTCACGTTTATTACAAGAAAAAGCGAGACTGCATGATCATAGATATGGTGAGGCTGGTATATTTCTGAATCAGCGAGATAACGTCTGGAACAAACGAAGAAATGGCCTCAGTCGCACACATCCGCTCGTTCGCTGTCATGTGTGATGCACCAAAACCAGAACTCCTTTTTCCGCAAACAGGACCTCGCAGACCTTTCCGTTGTTTTCACAGACCGTTTCCGATTCCCGGATTTAGCATATTGACAGCACGTCGCCCCCTGTATACCACGTCACTCCAGTTCGATGTATCCCTTGCACACCTCTCGCCATCTTGTATGTTCAGGCCCCGAACACTCAAAACGTCAGTCAAAAGACCATACAAAAACTGAATGCCCTCAGAGCACCTCCTGGTACCAGATTTGAAAAAAAAAAAATAATCCAAAATACCTGTACAAACAGTTCGTCCGCTTCACCCTAAACTATGCCTCGCTTGCTTGATCTTCCACTTTGTCAAAAGCAAGTATAGCAAAAGCTGGAAATGACACAATGCAGAGCATTTAGAACAATCACCGGCTGTTTAGTATCCACTTGCATGCAACACTAGCACAATGAAGCAACAGTACTCCCACTACAGTATCACCCTTATATGTCTGGTACTCAGTTCTTTGCAATAATGGTAGACCTTTTATATCCAAGCAGCTTCAGAACCAACACCCAACGCCCAAATAGAATTGAAATGCTTACCCTTGCCCCACACATCAACAACCTATACTCACAGGTCTCCCTCCCTCATCAAGCAAAACACAGACATAATACGTATCCACAAAAGTTACCCTGACACGCGCTGGTCAGCCGCCTTCGCAATCCAGTCATAACCGCCGCTGCACCAGGCATACACCCTCGACTGACGCTCCACCCGCCGAACGAACGAGTGACCCTTCTCGTATGCGCTCTTGACACGACCCGTTTCCCCAGCAGGACCAACACCGTTCCAGCATATTACAAGTCTCCTCATGCCCAGCATGCAACCTTCGTACTGACGTCATGAAACACATGCTCCTCAGTTGCCACATCCTCACCCGACCGTTACAAACACGACCTAGCCACAGTTTTTGACCTATGACCCCGCCCGGTGGACGTGGCCGGCTCCTCGAGTGCTGCCGGAGCTCCATAGAAGGGGCTTCTTGGGCATTAAGGTAAAACGTGTTTATTTGTTTACTCCTAACTCAAAAGCCAGGACACCTTTCTGGAAAGAATCCAGGTGTTACCCCTTTTTCCAGGAGCCTTTTGAAGGGTCCTGAGCGGTAACTGTAGGTAACAGAGCAGAAGATACTGTCGGCCACTTGGAAAATACAACACGAAGACCCGAGCGCTTTTGTGACTGTATTCACTTCATCAGGGATAAGGCAAAGTGGGTGACAGCGAAAGATGATTTAAAGTCATGTAGGATGCATAGCAGAGGATGAATTGCTGAGGACGTACAGAGATATACGTACTTAAAGGTACGAGATAAGGAGCAGACCAGGGGAGGGAGATGGGGAGTCGTAGTGAGTATATGTGTTGTGGGCCGAGGGTGCTGGGGAGGCCAGGTTTGGAGATGGGACGAGAGACGCTACTTCCCGACCGACGAATCAATCGAATGTGTAAAATGAAAAGTGAAACCCCTATTGACAGGGGGAGAACGAGAGGACCAGGGAGATGGATGATAGGGAGAAGAACAAGAGGACCAGGGAGAAGAGGACCAGGGAGATGGATGACAGTGGGGGGAACGAGAGGACCAGGGAGGTGGATGACAGGGAGAAGAACAAGAGGTCCAGGGAGATGGATAATACGGAGAAGAACAAAAGGACCAGGGAGGTGGATGACAGGGAGGAGAGCGAGAGGACGAGGGAGGTGGATGACAGGGGGAGAACGAGAGGACCAGGGAGGTGGATGGCAGGGAGGAGAACGAGAGGACCAGGGAGGTAGATGACAGGGGGGAGAACGAGAGGACCAGGGAGGTGGATGACAGGGAGGAGAACGAGAGGACCAGGAAGGTGGATGACAGGGAGGAGAACAAGAGGACCAGGGAAGTGGATGACAGGAAGAACATGAGGACCAGGGAGGTGGATGACAGGGAGGAGAACGAGAGGACCAGGGAGGTGGATGACAGGGAGAAGAACAAGAAATTGAATATACAGGAGAAATACCGCTGCCATTGGTGAGCAATGTTGCCAGGGTCAGGAGAACGCCTCCCGCGGGTGTTCCCGTAATTTTGGCAACCCTGACTCTGGGTATGACGTCAGAGGGAGAATGTTAAGGGGGTTCGCCTCCGGGGATGACGTCACAGGAAAGTTTGGAGGTTAGTGGGGTCATCTTTGTCACCGCAGGACTTGGTGGTGAGGGCAGGCCGTCACCAGCACCGCGTCCTGGTGACCAATTGGTCTGTAGGATTCCTGTCCTCTAGTGACGTCAGGGCTGGTGATGTCAAATGGTCGAGGCGGTGTTGCTTACTGGTGACATCTTGATGAGTGCTGCTGATGTAGGTGACTGTATGATGTCATGTGGTGGTGACGCACCTGTATGTTGTGATGTGGTGGTGAGGCGCCTGTATGTTGTGATGTGGTGGTGAGGCCCATGTATGTGTGATGTGGTGGTGACGCGCTTGTATGTTGTGATGTGGTGATGCACTTGAATGTTGTAATGTAGTGGTGACGCGTCTGCATGTTGTGATGTGGTGGTGACGCGCCTGTATGTTGTGATGTGGTGACGGGATGAAGAGGCTAGGGTCGCTGGTCCAGCCGTCACATCACCACGTATTGAGGATATTGATCCACGACATTTGCCTCTAAGTTTAGCATTCACAGGTTCGCATCCAACCCAGCCTGAAGTAAGAAATTAATTAGCGCTTCAGCTACACAGTTCCGTGTTGTGGTCTGTTGATGTATGATACTTAATGTTTCCACTGGATGTCGCCTCCTGCACTCTAATATTTCCAGTGTATGTTGCCCCTTTTACCCCAGAATTTTCAATGTATGCCACCCCATTGCACTGCAATATTCACGATCATTTGCACTTTTTTCGTGTTTCTGAAAATTGAATAAATTATGTTTGTTGTCGTCATTTGCATATTTCTGTGTTTTCGGTTCGAATCTTTTATAGAATTGTATAATGTTTTTACTTTGTATTTTTTCGTTGAAGTAATCATTATTTTCGTATGTCGATGCTGGGCCTGTGGTATGGTCGCTTCCAAATGTTAGATCCTCATAACAGATGATAATTCTCTGATGATTTTCATTCACTTTGTTGTCCGGAGAAGAAAATGATTTTTGTTTTTCAGTGAGACGTAGATTGTTGGCGAGGTATACTATTATGGTTTAAGATGGTGTGTAACTCGTACGTGCATTTCCTTGTATTATCTTTTGATTTACACCTTGAGGAATTATTATAATTATTATTCTATGATTATTCTTATTATTATTATTAATATTATTATTATTATCATCATTATTATTATTGTTACTATTATTATTAGTTATTATTATCATTAGTAGTAGTATTATTGTTATAATAGTAATTATAATAATAGCAATTACTATTATTATTATTATTATTATTATTATTATTTGCTTTAAGAAATTAGAGCAGTATATGAAGACAGCCAGCATAAATTATCGTTTATTTGTTTATATCGACTCTGCCAAACTACCGGACTGTTGCTCAAACCACCGCTGCCTGTGACCTTTTTTTCTACCTGACCTCCGCCCTCGACCCAGGCCGGTTGACCGCTCAACCGTCGGTCTGCCCTTGACCTCCGGGGGAGAAAGATTTAAGGTGAGCGTTGCGTTGTCTGTATAGCTAATACGTGATATGTATAGTTAATACGTGGTGAAATAGTCAGTGGTCAAGTGAAGTATTTATTGGTGCTTTATTTTTCCAAGTGTTTTGCTAAAAATGATTTTCTTAACAGTGATAATGTGAACTTGATTAATATTCAAGAAAACAGAAATTCAGATAATTTGAAAAGTAACGGAAATATTCAGTATTTCGGGTGATGCGAAACTATTTAAAAGAACAATGATTAGTTTGTGTTTGTGGGAAGAAAAAAGTATTATGAAGTGAGAATGAACTGGAAAAAAAATGAGTATAACAATTTGTAAAGAAGAATTTGATTATTTACATTGTATTGTGTTGGGTGACCATTATCCTAAAAACAATGTAATTACATGAAAGATTTGTGAAAGTAATAAATTACCCTAGAGTCTGGTCACTTATGACGGAATGATGGTAATGCTGCCGACGGAGGATAAGTACCATAATTGCTCATTTATCAGGTTTCACGGAGAGGCAGTTCTAACACTGTTAGGGCCACATTTCTTGAACA